>JAWPHD010009457.1:0-103605 GCA_037043455.1 Cyrtodaria siliqua | reverse complement strand
ATAAGTATAACATATAGATGATCATTTATATATGAATATAATAAACAAAAGCCTAGAACGCCGAGTGCAAGTACTCAGTGAATTGTCAGAAGCCAGAGCAACAAGAGAACAAACCATTAAGGGTACGACAAACAGTATTAAGACAAACATCAAACGCTACCGTTCTTTGAGGATTTAGGTAGACGTCCTCATAGGGTCAACAATATGTCCGGTCATCGCACATTTACAGAGGTAAGCATAGTGACAACATATAAATAGGTCAACCACTAAACATGCAGTGCAGTGCGTTCCAAAGTGATAGGGTCACAACCTCTGTAGATACACTTTTTAACAAATTAATAAAGATTGTATGAAAGTGATTATGACCAAGGATCTTACGAAGTTGTAAATCACGTCACCCTGGAAATCAGATTGTAATAGCCCTTGTCGCAGAAGAGTTCTTGAATTACTTAAATATTTGAAAAGTAGATCAGGGTAACGATAATTTTGCAAAGAATTTTTGAAGTTTATGTACAACGGTATCCCTGATTGAGTAACTTTTGAGTTATACAAAGATGCAACTATTAAAGACCTTCAGAGAGAAGTAAATCGAAAAAAGAAGCGACGGTGTGAAGTTTATTTTGCTTTTCCTCTACCCTAGCATTGAAAGTAGTGCACTGATATATATGCGTGGAAACAACATCATCCTCAGGAGATTGAACTGGCGTATACGAATTAGTGCTCCCGAGCTTAAGTTTATGTACAACGGTATCCCTGATTGAGTAACTTTTGAGTTATACAAAGATGCAACTATTAAAGACCTTCAGAGAGAAGTAAATCGAAAAAAGAAGCGACGGTGTGAAGTTTGTTTTGCTTTTCCTCTACCCTAGCATTGAAAGTAGTGCACTGATATATATGCGTGGAAACAACATCATCCTCAGGAGATTGAACTGGCGTATACGAATTAGTGCTACCGGGCTTAAGTTTATGTACAACGGTATCCCTGATTGAGTAACTTTTGAGTTATACAAAGATGCAACTATTAAAAACCTTCAGAGAGAAGTAAATCGAAAAAAGAAGCGACGTTGTGAAGTTTATTTTGCTTTTCCTCTACCCTAGCATTGAAAGTAGTGCACTGATATATATGCGTAGAAACAACATCATCCTCAGGAGATTGAACTGGCGTATACGAATTAGTGCTCCCGAGTTCCATACATAAAACATTGACGTTATGAAGGCGTCAAACAATGATAACGTTATTAACTGTTTTATCAGGAGGATTATATACAAATGTGTTATGACATTTCTGAATTTCCGATTATCAATTTACGAAACGAAATTCTAGGTATCGGAGAAAGCAAAGTGGGGATAGCTGTATAAAAGTTAATTTGAGTATCTATGAGTTAAACAAACGACTTTTTCCAAGTAGAAAGGGTGTTCGGTCCGCATGTTCTCTTCGATACCACTGTGTACTAAAATCATCAATGGATTGGACGATCTGAGCACGACACGCTTCAAAATCAATCACTGACGGCAATCTATACTAGTGATGACTTGACAAGCCGGAGCATAGCAAAATTTGGACTGTTTACAGTCACATATCTTAGGCGTGTTATTTTCTATGTAAAGGTCAGAAACGATGTTGGCGTAAATGATATAAAAAAAAATTATACTAACAGTGAATACTTGGACTTTCCGATTTTTTGTAATATTTTGGAAGAGAAAAAGTAACACATTGATCTCAAAATGTACTTGATATGTCAATAAATGCAATACCATTAGTAAGATATAGTATTTTTAGAAGAAGTCTGACGTGGTCAGAATCCGTGTCAGTATGGAGTCGGAGAACATATTGTGTATACTTTTGAATTATGGAAGCAGTATTATGTAAAGGATATGTACGAATAAAAAGTGTGCCTGAAAACATAGGGTGCTTTCAGGACTGTCTAAACGACTGACATAGTTACACGTGACTTCCGTTTGATGTTACCATTTCGTCTCTATGACGCTTAAAATAAAATGTAGAAAAAATATATGTCTCTTTGGAAATATTTCCTCCTCGATAAATATTATCATTACGTTTTGGCGTGAAAATGAAATAGCAAACATGTGTTTATTGTTACACCATATTATATTATTATATTATTGTGTGTATTATATATGTGATCGGATTAGATTACATTGCTTTCACATGTGACCGTACTAAACTTCTATATAAATAAATAATATACTATGATTACACAAAGTTACGTTTTGACTGGTGATTTAGCTGTTAAATTATTTGTTTTCGTTACGAATGGAATCAGTTAAGCAACTACATGAGTGCTGGTAAAGTATGCTAGATTTGCTAGATTTCTTCTTTTTATGGAATACATAGTCTTCCCTTCCGATTTAAACATAGATAGATATAGATAGATATATATTTATTTCCAATTTACAATAGGCTTAAAAGCCCGTGAGGATACAACATGCAATTTTACAAAGCAATGGCAACAGTGTAGGTATTACAAAACAATAATGTCCAACTATAAATATGCAGTTTATCTTAACTGAACTGATACAATGAGAAGGCGTATATATAACACTTTCCTACATAAATCAATTATAATTCATCATAGATACCCGTTGTTGAGTGCAGACAAGTTTTAACCTAGTAAATGAAAACACTTCACTGACAGTCAAACTACAAGACACGCAGTCCCAGTAAATGAAAACACTTTACTGACGGTCCGTATATTACCAATGTGCTTGCATTCTTCACCAAAAAACGAAATTAAAAAAAACAACGTTTCTAAGTAAAATGGTCAATACGCTTTTTATCGTAATGATTAATGCATACATAAGTATACAAATATGACATATAAGTTTACAACCATATTACATACATTACATACATTATATTTATAAATATTTAATTTCTGTAGAGTGTTTCGTTTCGTAACGTAAATGCTCTTAAAACAAAGGTACAAAGTTTTCGAATATATATCTTATTTTGTGAATTTAATAATTCCAGAAATTTGATCATATTCGGCCTCTTATAAAAATATTTAGGAATATATTGCTTCCTTAGTATTACGTATGTTTGGCATTCCAACACAAAATGGAACTCATCTTCAAGTTTATTGCAAAATAAACATAGTCATATAATATTGCAATATAATTATGAAAAAGTATCGGGTCACAAGTTAAATCAACATTAGATGCGGCCCTTCCAATTACACTGGGTTTCAAAAATTACATGGCTAAATAAATAAGTTACTAAGCAATATATTTAAATAAGTGTCACATATTCTGAGATCAGCTGCGTTCCATATTCTGAGATCAGCTGCGTTCCATATTCTGAGATCAGCTGCGTCGTTTGAAAAAAAAATGGAAAAAAAAGGGAAAAGTTGACCTGTAGGAAAGTCATTAGCATCTCAGAAGATATCGAATGGTTTTCGACGTCATTTTTCAGCAAACAAGAAGAGATAGTAGACAAGATGACATTACAGTAAAACAGTATTCACACTTAAATTTAAAAGTATTCGACTAGTATTTAAAGCTATTGGTTTCGCTAATGTATGTTTGGAAATCCTTGTGTGTTCGTTTGATAAATAATTGTAGGGAACAGCGATGGTTTGTCTATGTGAAGCAAATTAATCAAGGCCGTAGCTACCTGTACGCAGACGTACAAATATGTCTGCAAAATTAAGAAAACTGAAGTCCACAAATGACAAAATAGCGTTTTTTTAAGGGAACATGTTTTCCTATTTAGCTTTATCATGAACGTTTGAAATTTCGGGCTAAATCTTCAAAATTTAAAATAGATATTTAAAACTTTAGGAAATACTCCCAAATGCAATACAGAGTATATATAAATACCAAAAACAAATACAAGGGGACATGGCCCTTTCGCACACTTTCAAAACGATCTAGCTACGCCCTTGCAATTAAAGTTTCCATGTGGCATTATGGTATGTATCGTACCAGTTCGGTACACCTGTCATTATTTCACTTTTTATATATATCTATGGATTAATTACACCGAGTTTACATATGTAATCATTTTACTATCAAATGCATGACTCGGTGAAAAGAAATATATCGTTTAATTGTCTCTTTCGCTATAATCTTAGCCATTCACTCGCTACTCTCGTTTACACAATACTGCAGCATTTAATATCAAGTGGATTATTGCTTAATGATCGATTATTTACCAAAATATACGATTGGACAGTACGTATTTACTTGTTGTATGTGATTACGCTTATATAAACATTTCATTTTGTTTCCTTATAAAACTTGATATCTATGTATATTCTCCCTTAAGGATATCATTTTTCTATATATCATTATTATGTCGTGAACTTTTCAAAAGGACCCTTGCTTGTGCTTTTCTTTGTAATCATACAAAAATATCTCTCACTTTTCGTCTGAATGTATTTCAAAACAGTCTTATAATTACTGCGCGTGTATTGCAATATGACACATTAAAGCCGGTTGACGGGGTATATTCATTATTATTATAGAAGATGATCGGTGAAAATCAGATATAATTGAGCTTTTAATTGTATATTTCAATTTATCACATAACTTACGGTGTGGGAGTGGAATAAAACCATTCTATATTTTCGATATACCACTAATTATATAAGTATGCAAATGAGCCTAGTATGCGCTGTCAAAAATAATCGATAATGATCCAACTCCCACGGTTTATGTCTGTTTCGCGTGTTAAAGCGACATGTGAGTTATGTGATAAATAGAATCTAACATTCGTTCTCATTCATTATTGAATTTATTAAACTCGTTAGCAAAAGTGATATAATGCTCGGCAAGAGCCTCGCATTATATTATTTTGCCAACTCGTTTAATAAATTTAATAATGAATGAGTACTCGTGTAAGCTCCTCTATATAGATTCTTCTTTATCAATTTGTTCAGTGAAGTGGAATCATTATAACATAAACAATCTAGATTACATATAAATAATAGTTCAAACTATCGAATACTAGTAATGATTGTTGTATGGGTATGTTCCCATAAAATTAAGCGGTAAGAAACAAAAACATGAGTATCATATAACCGAAAAGTGTACAACATCTTAACAATTAACAGCTTCATTTCTTTCCCAGCGGCTTCGGTAGTTCAGTGGATAAGGCACTGCGCGTAAGAGATGTAGACCTCTGCCCCCCCCCCCCCCCCTTTCCCACCCCGCGTGGGTTCGCCCTTTGCATATCTGAAGTGAATCTTCATTATTCAGCTCATCTCCCTCCGAGGTTGCTGTCCCAATATAACCTAATATGGTGTGTAAACCCCCATTTCATTTTAGTTATTTATTTACCAAATACAAGTACACAATACAAATTTGGTTGTTTACGCATATGTTTTCAGGGTGATTAACGGTGGCTCGTAAATATATCGAAATCGCATGAAAGGAATTTCTTTTTACTTATTATAAAAATGAATTAGACATATCGAGAATAAAGTTGAGGTCATTCCGGAACATGTATATGTTTTATTCAAAATTCCAATATGCCTTAAGGCCTGTGAGGATACAAATAGTTAACACAATACAATGACAGGTAATGCTAAATGAAACAACATAAACAAATGTACATATGGAGAAGATGGTATAAATATTTTCATATCATTAAATCATCTATTTGTATTCACAACCAAATCACTTTCCCTACTGTCAAGAGACATCATTAATACATACATATGTATACTAAAGACAGATACTAATTTAAAAGTTTTATAAACTACAAAACAGAAATCACTTACGTAAGTTAACAACTCCGACACAGTACCGTTCCACATATGGATTAAAACCACAACTGTCTCTAATCGATCGAATTAATGCGTTTTATTTCCTTTTATCTGTCATAACCATTTCCATGCAAATGCAAACAAAATTGACTGCCAACTTTTCTATCGTGTCTGTATGAGCTAAACAGACAATCGATTATTGCGTCTGACCCAGCCATTAAACCATTAAAACAGTATGAAAGTGATAAAGCAAAAGAGGTCACAACAAAAGGAACGTTTGAACGTTTGAAACACGATTGATGTAATTGATTCGCTATAATAATATGTCTTTTCAAAAATAAATTCGATATCGTAAATAAAGAGATCTTCCTAAAACCCCGTTCACACCGGTGTTTAACATTTTATACGCTATACAACGCTTAAGTTATAACTTTATTTCTTCCTTATTTTTGGTCCCCTCTCTCTGGGGCGGCTCTAAATAACCTGTACTCTGTTGATGAGCCGTTAAACAATATTCAATTCAATTCAATTCCTTATTTTTGGACCGTGCGTGCGATTAAAAGGAAATGCCCAAACTGCTTATAAATTTGAAGACAAATATATAATAAAAAATAACTAGTGCCATGCTAGCTTTATCGGCTAGCTTTATCGGCTACTATTTGTATAAGTTTAGTATTATTAATAGATCACAATTTAGCAATCATCTCTTTTTACACGGTCCGTACGATTTTAAAATCTTTGCCTTTTTACTTAGCCTGACCAGATTGCGCTGGATCAAAACAAGGTTCAGTCTCTTCAGTAGCCTTACCTGCGTTTGCATCACACGCTGTCTTTGCTACGCGGTATGTGGGGATTTAATTCAAGTTATGGTAAGACTTTTCCCCCCTTAATATAACATATGTGGAAGTGCCTGCAAGGGACGTTGATTAAGAAGATGATATTATGTACAATACATAATATAACGATAACGGTTGGAAAGCGTTTAATTTGCATCGGCAGAGGTATGTTTAGGAATTTATTCTCCCTCAGCGGCGTTTTTGCCACTGAACGTTCCAAGGAGGGACCCCTAATGTCAACCTATGTTTGAGGTGTCGCAGACTTTGCTGCTAGTTTTCCTTGTAAGTGTTGTTTGTTTTACGCGATACCCATGTGGTTGCCACAGCAAATCCCGCTAGAGGCAGAGGGGTACGACCCCCACCCCACACACCCCCCAATCCCCCTCCCACCACCACCACCACCACCACCCACCCTTCATGCTCATTTTGTCGTTTTTTTATCATGCTCATTCAAGATCGTTAAAGAACCATAGGAATCTATTCGATAATAAGAGTAGGGCAGGTTCCCGGATTCCTATGTATCCTTCCCCTCTCTCTGGGGCGGCTCTAAATAACCTATACTGTGTTGATGAGCCGTTAAACAACATTCAATTCTTCATGACACCGCATATGCAAATGTGGAAACGTGACTCCATCGTAAATGGAGTGTCTACAATAGAATGTGCAGCAACTCTGCAGTCATGCAGGTTAGAAGGTTCTAGGACCTGTCTCCATATTTTATCTAGATATAATTTTTTTGAAAATGAGCCTGGCATGTTCATCCCTGTTTGGCGCCATATAACCTTTCTTGTGTTGGTGCGCCGTAAAATCCCAATTCAATTCAATTCATTTGTTTTGCGCGCATTCTTTTGGTTGACTGTGATCTGTGAATGCCACATTTCCTGTTCGATTTTTATACCCACTTTTACAAATGTGCACATTTTAGGCCATATATAACGGTCGATTAATTTTTTGGTAGCGGCATACCATCCCATTATTCTTGGGTAGAACCAGTACTGTATATATTCCCGCCATCCGTAAGAATCGACACGTTCTCACTTTCAAGTTGAGCTCCCAATGGGATTCGAAAAAGTCTTAGAAGACCCTTGAGCAAACCAGACAAACACAAAGACTTCGTTTCTCGAGCACAGTGGACAGTGTGACGAAATTGTATAATATTTTATGATTTCCCTTTATGTGTAATCATATTGCAGTTGATACAAGCTCCAATTCTAATAAATAAGTCATGGCTGACTCTGTAATAGCATCACACACACACACGCACGCACGCACGCACACACACACACATACACCTATATGAACATTGTAACTGGTGAAATGAAGACTGAAACAAAATACAGCTCAGCCAACGCTAAAGCCGAATTGGATAATACAAGGCATTTAATAGTTCATCAGCAGTTCCATGGAAAGGAGAATGAAACATGTAATTAACATCATTTTAAATACAGATAATGTTCACTTTACCAAACTGCTTTTATCTCTTTGCTGTCCATAAGTGGATCAGATTGTGTTATCAATTCAATTATTTATCAAGTGTTTTTGAATGTATTATTCGATGTTAGCGCTGACTAGATAAACGTGTAACGCATTAAAGTGAAAGTTTCATTGGGTAAAAGTATTCAGAAATATGCAAGTTTTATTTTGTTATGTAATATATACATTTTCAATAGTATAACACGTAAGCGGACATCAATGATCAGCTTTCAAATCTAAAACTTACTGATCGTTCATAAAATATCTGTCCAAAACATGCGAAACATTAAGGATAACAGCAATTGCAAACAAACGCAAAATGTCTGTATACTGATATATCACTGGCCAACGAAGTATCTTACCCCGTGTTTTACAATATTTATCACATGTGCATTATTGACAAAAATTGTAAACCATCCGACACTCGCGTTCATTGCCTAGTTTCTCATGAAAAATGTCGTCCTTTGGTTATTTGGTTTTGTATACGTATTTCAGAGGAAGGGTTCAACTTAATCTTGTTTTTTTATATTGTATGGACGAGGTGCAATAGGGTCGTGGGATTTATGTACCTTTATTAGGCCAAACAAACTAATATGTGTGTTTCCTATTGCATGCTCTAAAAAAATAGGGTAGGTCGGTAGGCTTTCTTTTTTTCTTTTTTTTTTGAGCATGATATTAGATTCTACATGTATTTATCTCATACCCAATACACGTTGATGATACATCTGAAAGTTTCTCTGTGATGTCAGTTTACCTCGATATATTGTGATAAATCATTGTTTAGAACAATTTTTTTTCCATAAAATGTTACGGTCGGTCCCTTAAAAATAGGGTCGGTCGGGCCACCGGAAACACATTTTTTTTTTTTTTGGCCTTACTACTTGTTGTTTTGGTTTGTTTTTCGTAATACTTTATTCAATTTGCGATACTCTCTTCGACAGGGAAACCGATGAGTGTTTCTCGACATTAGACATGTCAATAATAAACTATTTGTGTACAACTCAGCAACCGTCAAAATGGAAATTATATAGGACTGATAAATGTGCTTTTATATCAACCTAGGAGGCAAAACGTGAATGTGTTAAAAGTCCTGAAGTAAGAACGTAGTTAAGTAAGTAATCAAAGCACTGAAAGTGCTGATGGACGGTGCCAATCAGAAAGTATTGATGCCGAAAAAAACGGATTTGCGTACTAATGTGGTGAACATGTGTGGAAACTATTATTGAAATCGGATGAGACTTTACCAAAATTATGGGACAGGACGAAAGGACAGACGGACATCGGCAATTCTATATCCCTCCGCCTAATCGGCGGGGGATAAAAAGTGAAGTTATGTATAAATTCTAATATATATAAATAAATTAATAAACATTATCGTTTGTCTTATATACATCCTTCATACACGGATAATATACCGATAATCTCTATTAGATTCGTTACTAAACTATTAATTGTTACTTTCGGTATTCTCCGTACTACGGATCTGCTGTTTTCGTTATATTTCGGAATGTACGGTGCGGTACGGCTTTTACTCCGAACCTCATGTAGCCACTTGTTTACGTTATACGACATACCAGGGCTCTATATGACGTATGCGCACTAATGTGTACAGGATCAAATCCCTTCAAAAACAATATGTTGTCAATATGCGGATCTTTTGCCCATTTACAGCCTTGCAAATGGTACTACTTGTATCGCGCTGTAATCTGGTGCGTGGGTTTCCAATCGAGAACGCTCGGCCAATCCCGGCATTCTGCGGGATTCCGTCTCGTGTGTATGGCGCTTCGGTATGTTCAAAATCTTGACATTGTGTAAGCCGGAAGGCAACGGCACAGAAAATAGTGCACTGTTGCTATGTAAACAATATGGCCGCTGGCCACGCGTGTTGATGTATAATTTGCGGTGAGTGTTTGTTGTTTGTTGTTTACAATGCAGATGAAGGTTTTATCACTGCTTTCGTGTAAATAAACTATTGATGGAGCAATCGGCTGAATAACATTGCAACATTTGGATGACACTAGTAACTTTGATTTTTATACAAATTTGTTTTGGTGGTTTGGGCGGGAATCTAAGACGCGATGACGTAACCAATATGGAAACCTGCGTATTACATTCAAGTAATGCTGCGAAGCAGTGTACGAGATGTTGCGAATGTTTGGTTTCTAGTTGAAATTCGTTGTGCGCCAGAATTCCCACTACTTAGGACGAATGCCTGACGACAGGGTCCAAAAACTGCATTTGCAATTGTGCATGGGGTGGCCCAATAAGCACATAATTATCAAAACAGTTGCCGAGAGAAAATAGCATAACCTCTGGGGAGGAACTGGGAAACAAGTTTATAAATATATAGAGAAAAGAAGTGGTCGTGGAGACATAAATTTGTTTCAAGTACATGTCCCGAGCGTTTTGTATTTCTAGACACATTCTTTCTCCGATGCTTAACCTTAGGTGACTTCCTAAAGTACTTTATCGACACGCACGCACTTTGGAAAGTCATTACCATCAGTGTTTTCTACTAAACATGTTTTAGCATTTAAGGAATTAAACCTCGTTCCGCTCTGTGTAACTTCGTCGTTAGAACAACTCGTGTGAGTGCATTACAAAAGTGGAGCGCTTCCGCTCGAGGGGTTAAAAAAATTGCGTAGGAAACATTTTACAGTACTGGTTCTACCCAGTAAATGTGGGTGGTCTGCCTTTACCACAAAAAAAATCGACCGTCATACATAACCTTCCATGTGTTAAAATGTACGTAAAACAACACACACACGCGCACGCACGCACCGCATGCACGTACTCACGCACGCACGCACGCACTCAAACACCGACCGACCGACCGACCGACCGACCGACTGACACAGACACCCCCCCCCCCACACACACACACACAGACAGACACGCACGTACGCACGCGCGCACGCACGCACACACACACACACACACACACACACACACACAAACAAAAGTGGAAAACTCAGTTGTTCACTGTCACCACTATACATAAAAAAAGTCTCGCTCGTGTTTATGCGAGCCCTATGGAAAATACAAAATTAATACGTGCTTCTTCGGTCAAAAACTTCTGGAATTTGAATGAAACCTCAAATCAACTTCGGATTTTCTGTATCATCTGTCTTGCATGCTAAAGCAAAGAAAATCCTGGGGTTTTTTTTCAAATTAAAAATTGTCTAAAATTGAAGAAAGAAAATAGAATTATTTCTCTATTCTGTTTTCTACGGTGTCGGGTTAGGGCCAGATACAATGTCAAGGTGTCGTGGGCGACAATGCGAGCCCGACAACGCGACATCGCGATACGACAATGCAACATTGCGATGCGACAACTCGACAGTGCGATACGACATCGCGACATTGCGATATGACATCGCGACAATTATGTCATGATATCGTATCGCAATGTCACGATGTCGTGTCGCAGCATTACGACAATTGAAAGAATGTCACTTTGTCGTGGGCGACATTAATGATGAAGAGTTCTCTTCGTAGACTCTATCCGGCTTAGTGTTTACGATAGGTTTTATCGATAGTCTCTATAGAGGTCACACTCTAAACCATGAAGAGCGCTGGTAGTAAAATATTCATGAATAAATGGTGCAAGCAAGCCAACGTTGACACACCGTTGTTCCAACGTTGTCTGAAACGTTGTTATACAACGTACCGTTTGTTGTACAACGTACCGTTTGTCCAACGTTGTTTCTACGTTAACCCAACACAACAACGTTTCAGTCAACGTTGGAACAACGGTGTGTCAACGTCCCGTTAGTCCAACGTTGTTTCTACGTTAACCCAACGTCAACGTTGGCCGAACATTAGTACATAAAGTTTAATAACCAGTGTTTTTGAGATACGGGAAATATCTCCCGAGGTAGAGAAATGGCCCCGATATAACAACGAGTACGGAGCACGAGTTCTTATATCGGGGCCATTTCTCTAGCGAGGGAGATATTTTCAGTATCTCAAAAACACTGGTTATTTAAACTATATATTACATAGTTTAAAATGATATTTTATTTAAGAAATAGAACATCGTTTACTGTGAATTATCGTTTAATATATCACGGTTTGGAATTCAATTGTAAACAATAATTTCACGAGCCCGATTCACGAGCCCGAAGGGCGAGTGAAATTATTGTTTACAATTGAACGACAAACCGTGATATATTATAGATAATTCACCGTAAACGATGTTCTATTTCTATTCTAATACCCCTAAAATGTGAAAATAACGCACACATCTGAAATCTTTCGCATTGCTTTGCTTGCTCTCCTAACGTTGCATACGTTACAATGCGCAATGAGCAATGCGCAATGCTTATTCTCCTAACGTTGCAAAAATTACAGTGATATATCGTTCAATATATCGAGATATTTTAAACTAGGCTATATAGTGCGGGTGTATTAGAATAATATTCCTAATTATTCACGCCTTTTTACACCAGTTTGCACGAGAACGTCAAGACGACGTTACATCATCCAAGACGACGTTACGTCATACAAACTAGACAAGTGGAACCCAATCGGAACTGCCTCGTCGGATTCCGTCACTCGGGATTCCGACTCGGAGAGTACTCGACGCCATTTTGAACTATTTTCAAGAAACGACAACTCTGTAGTAGCGACCTCTTCAATTATAAGATAAACAAAATGGCGACTGCTGTCAAGTTCCGAACATGCGGTACATATTTATTTGTTTTATAAGGGAGTATTCATAGAGATTCCTGATATAATAATGTATTCATACTAAGGTAAACAATATGGTGATTCCCGTTAAAGTGTGTGTGTGTGTGTGTAGTTCTAAGGTTTATAGACCGTCCGCCAACTAACACGTCGAGGTCACCTAGTGTGTTAAAATACACGTTTAATGCTCTTTTGAAATTTTTCGTTTTGGCGAGCATCAACAAATCTATGTATATGCAGTTACATAGAACGTCAGAATAATAAAAAAAAAACTGCATAGGAGCCAATTTATTAGGCTACGAGGTCACCCTGACGCGATGGGCACAAATTACAGAGTCTGGTCTTTTCTAGATGTGTATGTAGGTTGATCTGGTGCTGCTGTGTTGCTGTGTAGTCGCTTCTCTTGTAGATATGTAGGTGGATGTCGCTGTCGCTCTGTGGTTGTCGCTGTGGCGGTGAAGTGGGGTATCTGGAACGACGTCTAGGTGGTGCTGTCTACGCTACTGGGCGATCCCCTTTAGGGCCACACCCGCCAGTTGCAACCTGCGTCCCCTGTGGCTATAGCAACTAACGTAGGATAGTTCTATACTCTTCTGGCACGCAGGTTGATATGGCTCCTTCGCTCCGTGTACAGCGCCAGGTTTCCCTCCAGTTGTATTTGTTCCTGGCGCTGTACAACGTCTGGCGGGACGAAGGAGACATTTTCACTCTCGGTCAATCAGCAGTCATTCCGTTGGTACTGCATCATATAAGCCAGTGACTTATACTACAAGTAATAACAGATCTGCAATCCTATCTCGTACAACTTTGTAGGATGTGCTGGCAAGGGCGACCCAGTAGATTGTTTGATTGTTGACAGTGCCCACTCTGCGATGCGCACGCGGTGAAGATCTAGGTGGGATTCCCGTTAAACGTGGGCGCTTCTTAATTTATAAGAGTTCTTCATCTAAAACTAAATAAAGTGGGAGCACAATGGCCCATGGGCATCATGATCATGGTATCAATGATCTGATCATACGCCCCACCAATATATACAGGGCAGGGTAGAGCAGGTGTGTCATTACCTTTATAAGTAACCGGCACCCAGAGCAGAATAGCGGGGTATTTTTATTGATACTTGTATAAAATACTAGTAAAAGTATTCATAGTAGCCAGGTAGACCTGTCAAAGTAGCATGGAGAAATCCCCGCTTCCCGCCTCTTAATGACACCCCTGGTAGAGTCGTCATTTGAGGAGTGGAGACTTGCTTTAGTGGCACAGGGATATGAGAAAAAGAAACGCGATAAAGGGAACACTGCCTGGAACAACAAGGAACACCACCAGGAACACCCCCACCCGTAATTAATGGAACCCAGATAGTTACAATATGTCTGTGAAAATTCCTTAAACAGGTCTTAACGTTATATTGATATATTTAAATACATAGATTTAAAACTGAAAATAAAAAAGTAGAAGTTATTTATACATGTGGATTAACCTAGAAAGTGACAGTGAAGTTATTAATAATATGTGTGGATTAACACTGAAAGTCAGTGACGGTGAAATCATTTGTACAGACGGAATTACGCTGAAAGAGACAGTGACATGGTTTATCACTGCGACTTGATACTAAAAGGGATGTTGAAATTGTTTATTTAGTGGGAATTACACAAAAAGAGGCAGTGAAATTATTTATACGTATGGATTTATCCGGAAATTGACAGTGAAGATTTTAAACATGCGGATTTACGCTGAAAGCGACAGTGACGTTGTTATGTGGATTTACACTGAAGGATCAGCTACGTCATTTATATATGTGGATTTTTTATATATTTTAGGAACATAACCCATACCGTCGCAAACGTGTTTTTTTTAAAATTGAGAAAAAATGCAGTATATACGCTAATTTATCCTGAAATTAACAGAGAAGTCCCTGAATTCACCTGAAATTAACACTGAAGTTACTATATATGCAAATTTTTACCCTGAAGTTAATATATATATATATGCAGCGAATTTACCCTGGAAATATTAAACAGTGAAGTTATTATATGCAAATTCAACCTGAAATTAACAGTGAAGTTACTATATGTGGATTTACACTTGAAGAGACGGTGACATCATTTATATGTGGATTTACGCTGAAAGAAACAGTGACGTCATTTATTAAGTGGATTTACGCTGAAAGAGACGGTGACGTCATTTATATACGTGGATTTACGCTGAAAGAGACCGTGACATCATTTATATACGTGGATTTACGCTGAAAGAGACCGTGATGGTTTATATATACTATATGCACCAAATTAATTCTGTTTAAATTGTACAAAACAAATGAACGGGACAGTCACTAATTTTTTTAATGCTGCCTACAGATACATCGTATGATATCATACGTATCTAGTAGAAGGTTGCAAGCCCTTGTTAAAGCAGAGGAAATTATTTTAGTATTTATAGCAACAGGTTACACATTTTATATAACCATACTTAGAAGTTACTGGGCCCAAAAAAAATTAAATTAAGAAGGTTACATCTGAATCGGGGAGCAGTGCCCTAAATGTTTAATGTGCTGAGAAGGTTGAATCCGATTTACTGCATCCGTGGCTTGGATGGTTTGAAACCTCGACTCTCTCACTGCGAGTTGGAATAAATAAGAAAGCTAGTCCTTTCAGATGGGCAGAAGGTATACACTACTATTTCTACCCAGGAAAAAGTGGTGTGCCCCCACCATGGATGATATCGATCATCATATATGGCCTAACATGTGCTAAAAAAGACGTAAATCCTTCAAACAACCAGCCAACCGATTTACTGAACCACCAGGTTCAATTGTTCATGTTGATGACCCTCATCTTACGGATGTTGCCAGCTATCCGTCAGATGACTTCCATCAGCCAACTCACATCTAAATCATTTCATGCTTAAATGTTATATTAATTGCATATATAAAATTATGTATTTATTAGGCACATATTTTTATTTGCTTTATATTATAAGCACAACAAAATTAATAGGCGTCAGGGTTGTCATTAGTAGCCAATTGCCGATCACTGACTTCGTTGATTCCTCGTCAAATTGTTTGAATTCAAAATGAATCCCTGTTGCCAGGGCTAAATCTAGTTTAACTACTTTGCTGTGAAATTAGAAACTTCAGTTTAATTTTTTAGTTTATTTGCTCTTAGTACAAACATGTACCACTTCTATGGTGTAATCAGTAAACACGTCTATCCTTTTAGGGTAGAAGACCCAGGTTCAAATCCTGGTGGGAGTAAAAATTTGTTTGGAAAAAGAGCTGGATTAAGCATTTCTTTAAGTATTTCTAAATTTTGAATTTAATTTAATGTAATCAAATTCAATTTAAACAATCGAATATCATACGTTACAGCATGTCTGGAAACGACCACGAGGGAAAGAAGCTATTACAAGACAATGGCCCATTTAGCAATACAATCTTTCATGAGGCCCTCTTTTCTTCTTTGAAAGCCGTTTCCCTCTTTTGGTTTTGCAATAATGAGCCTCTTATAAAATATTTTACCTACCGGTAATATTGTAATGCATTGAATGCTCTTAGAAGACAGTGGCCCAGTTAGTAAAATTATCTTCCCTGAGGCCCTCTTTTCAATTCATCATCTTTAAGGCCCTATTATATTACCCTTTGGTCTTAAAATGAAAAACAATGTTATTTTGCTACAATAATAGGTCTTTTTTAAATATGTTTACCATATATTTACAAAAATCGTCCCTGAGGCCCTCTTTTGTCCATATTTTTCTCTTTTTGCTATGACCTTTGCCCTTTAAATCTTGGTAGCCAAACAGAGACTAACGAGTGGTCGTTTTAGCGCAGGATGAAACCTAACATGTGATGTCGACCAGTTTTCAAGACGTTTACACATCCATAAACTCTTCTAACTACATTCTTTTCTTTCACGACTGTTATTATATTTGTTATCTCATTTTAACCGGGTGTGTCTTTAATTGAAATGTTGAAAAATAATAGCTCCGTCGTTTCACTGGGCGTTTCAGAGAGCTGAGATCAATGCCAAGAATGGAAGTTTATAACAATTATGTAAATATATATCCATTTTTAGATATCATACAGTAGCTTTTTCCACGTTTAATCTTCATTATTGTGATCTTTATTTTTTCATATTGACTACTGTTCGCATTTAGGCAAAATAAAATAAAAGTTAAAAAAGAAAAAGAAAAAAAAGAGACAAAAAATGTGAAATATGGTATACAAAATGCAAAGTCTTATTATGAAGGACTAGTGCTAGGTTATGGGGAAAAAAACAATAATAAATGTATGAATTGAATTGAAACGAATGTTGTTTAACGGCTCATCAACACAGTATAGGTTATTTAGAGCTGCCCCAGAGAGAGGGGAAGGATACATAGGAATCCGGGAACCGTGCCCTACTCTTATTATCAAATAGATTCCTATGGTTCTTTAACGTGCTTGGAGGATAGACCGATACACGGTACTGCCCGGTTTACGTCCCCATCCGACGGACGAGGCTAAGGGAAAGTGTCTTGGTCAAGAACACACCGACGAAACTCAGTGGCGCCACGGAGGATTGAACCCGGGGCCTCCGGTTACAAATCCGCCGCGCTACCGACTGCGCCATGCCAGCCCTAAAGAATATTTTTTGTTTCAAAATCCAGTGTAAAACCCACATTGTCAATACATACAGACTTGCTTTACACAGATAATTTTAATGTTATAGTATCAAAAATAAACATTGTTTCATGCTACACTGATTTTTTCTCATATTTTGTTTTTGGAAAGAGAAAAAAACAATAACCAATACTGTGTAATAAATCTGTATATAAATCCATTATCAAAGGACAATGTTTTAGGATAGTTTTAAAGGATTAATATACACAACTTCCAAAATTATTATTTTTTCTATAAAAAACAACATGAAGGTTGATTAAGGAAGATCAAGATATAAGCAAGGGTATGTTATTTCTAATTAGTAAGCTAAGCTTTGCATGTCCCAGAATGAAAACATTAAGTTTATTTGCTACAGTTTGATACTGGAAAAATCAACTAAGGAAATGATCTCTATACTCCAGTTCAACAGATAGCAAGGTATTGACTCCACATGGTTTCAAACTTATTCATTTTTAAGTTTTTATATGCGATTAGTTTCTCAACTTTGTACAAATATATATACGTTTTAAAAAGGTTAAGCTGTGGAATTTGACGTTGCATCTTGTTTCGATAAATGTAAAGTTTTGCTTGCATGATGATTTTGCTCAAAACAGTATTAAATTTACTATTTCCAAATAAAAATATCTGTTTCTGTTAAAGTTGCGAATGCTGTATTGCATTTTTCTGTAAGATAAGTTTGAAGTTTTGACCAGAATTCTTTTACTGTGTTCCACAGTTCCAAAACAGATGTTGGATAGTTTCAGGTGTATTTTTGCAAAAGCTGCACATATCGTTATTAATAATATTCATTTTAGATAAAAGGTAATTTGTTCCAAGTATCCTATGGTTGATTCTAAATTGAACCAAGGTAACTTAGGATCTTTTGTTATTTTATAAGGTAAGGCATATAATCTTTCAAATTCAAAGTTTGGAAAACTAACTACTTCATTTTTCCATTTACTTAATGCTTTGGGATATACATTATTTCTAATCATGATGTCATATATGTTTTGACAGCCTTTCTCATTTTGTAGAATTAAGGATAGGATTAGTGGACGAATAGGGTTTGGCTGTTACAGGCTAGATGCACAATATTCAGGTTTGCCAAATAATTCCTGACAGCAGTTATAATACCTTCATATTCAAGAAAATTGGACTGTATATTATAGTGTTCATTCAATTCTATGTATGAATAAAGATTTCCATTTTTGTTTAAAATGTCATTGATAAAAGTTATTCCTCCTGTAAACCATCTTTTGTAAAACACACTAGAGCCTCCGATTGAAATTTAAACTTAAACATTTTGAAAATGTTTGATGCTTTTAGAAGCCCTCAGGGGCGTAGCTAGCCCTCTATTCATGTGGATTCATAATTGTGCTAGGGGGGTCCGGGGGCATGACCCCCCGATTTTTTTTGAAAACAAAGGTGCATTCTGGGCGTTCTGAGGTGCTTTTGTCAGAATCATGTGGATTCAGCCGCGTACTCGCGTATAGGCAGCTACGCGCCTGGCCCTTATAAAATAAATACATTTGATGTAATCACTGATCACATAGTAATAGTGTTAAATAAACTATTTTCATATTGTTTATATTAAATATATGATATCTGGAATGTTTTCACTAGATGCTATATGTATATCTTGCAATAAACTAACCCTCATGTCAAAGGTGTACCCTAATGTCTGTGGATTGGAGAAAAAATATATACTTGCAGACCATATAAAGTAATTTAACAATATATCAAGTACCATGGACGTCAGTATGGACTTCATGAGTCATATCTTTCTTTGTTTAGAGTTTTATTAATTGATTTACTGATACAATATCAAGTTCATATATGCATGCAGCTGACATATCACTCTCGACTGACAAAACGGTAAACAATCACTCCCATAATATGATATAATCATAATTACAATGTCTCTTCCTCCTTTCCCTTCAATTCAACCGTAATATTAAAGTATACATTTGGAAAACTCAACAAATGCTTCCAAACTATCAGTCATTATATGGAACGAACTGTTTGGGACCGAACGAACTGTTTGGGGCCGAAACGTCTTGATTTCAACTACACATATTTGGGGATTTATTTTGTTAAAAAGTATAATTTATCGGTCATAGTAATAAAATATCAAGAAATTGATAAAAATCACTCATAAAGCTGCAACATTTTCATCAATACAACATTATATAAAAGAGCACTATTTTGCGGAGAGCTACAATCGAAAACCGAACCAAATTCATCATTTTGCTTCCAAAAACCATTGAGCGGCACCTAGTACTCTCCGAGCCACTATTCCCGAGTACGGAAATTGGCGAAGAGTTCCGATTGAAGTGGAACCGGAACTCTTCGTTAATTTCCGTAATCGTTATTTCCTAGTGACGGAATCTGACGAAGACGTCCGTAAAACAATCGGAACGTCATTTGGCATTTCCGCCACTGACGGAAAAGGCCGAGCAATGTTCCGTACTGGGAAATATCTCCCCAGTAGAGCAAACGAGTAGATATAGCTTTTCTATTCCCAGTATTTCCCAGGGGCGGATCCAGGATTTCAGCTTAGGGGGGGCGTAATATTTTGGTCAATTTTCGGGTCCGTCTCTAGCCTCATAAAACATTTGCGGTAGTGCATTGATAGGGTAAAAAAGTATGTTTTCAAATAAAAGGATTTAACAATGTGTTAATTAAACCACTCATTAGCCATTATGTGTCTAGCGAGCGAGGAAAAAAAATATACTGAGGGCGTCCAACGAAATTGTTTGATATTTTATCTACAGTAACATGGACATACACGTATGAATAAAAAAAGTCCGTTTTCAAATAAAAGTATTTAACAATGTGTTAATTAAACCACTCATTAGCAGTTATACGTTGAGCGAGCGAAGCGAGCGAGAAATTTTTTGATACTGAGGGCGTGCAACGAAATTGTTTGATATTTTATCTACAATAACATTGACATACATGTATTAATAAAAAAAGTCCGTTTTCAAATAAAAGGATTTAAACCACTCATTAGCCATTATGCGTCGAGCGTACGAGAACATTTTTTTTATACTGAGGGCGTGCATCGAAATTGTTTGATATATTATCTACAGTAACATGAACATGCATGTATGAATAAAAAAGTCCTTTTTCAAATAAAAGGATTTAAAAATGTGTTAATAAAACCACTCATTAGCCATTATGCGTCGAGCGAGCGAGAAAAAATGTTATACTGAGGGCGTGCAACGAAATTGTTTGATATTTTATCTACAATAACATTGACATACATGTATGAATAAAAAAAGTCCGTTTGCAAATAAAAAGATTTAACAATGTGTTAATTAAACCACTCATTAGCCATTATGCGTCGAGCGTACGAGAATTTTTTTTTATACTGAGGGCGTGCATCGAAATTGTTTGATATATTATCTACAGTAACATGAACATGCATGTATGAATAAAAAAGTCCTTTTTCAAATAAAAGGATTTAAAAATGTGTTAATAAAACCACTCATTAGCCATTATGCGTCGAGCGAGCGGAGCGAGCGAGAAAAAAATTTATACTGAGGGCGTGCAACGAAACTGTTTGATATTTTATCTACAGTAACATGGACATATATGTATGATCCGGAACTTTTAGGGGGGGCGCGCGCCGGGTGCGCCCCCCCCTGGATCCGCTAGTGTTTCCTATATAAATCTGAGACAGTTATGTAATATATAGAGGATCTTAAACGAGTTCCAATTTCATATTTATGAAACGAGTTATAAATTATTTTAATTTTAACGAGCCTTTTGGCGAGTTGAAATTAAAAATAATTCATAACGAGTTTCATAAATCTTATATGGAATGGGAACGAGTTTAAGATCCTTTTAATCACATAACATTGCAGTCAAATTAGTAAAAATGTATTCAGATGGACATAGAACCGCCACGACGTCAGACACACTTTAGCGCCAAAACGTCATAAAATATGTGACGTGTAACGTCGCGTCTCAGACATAACCAGCAGTTTACGTCAACTTTTTAACAAACCAACAACAATGTTTTGTATAACGTGCATTAATGTTATAAGCTGTCACAAATGATAAGTTTATGACTCAGATCTGGGTGAATCTGTAATAAATAAAATAGTTTCAGTTAATAAACTTGCGTAGTGTTACAGGTTTAACTCAACCAATCAAAATCGTTCCAGGTTGTATTACACGTGTGTCATACAATAGAATAGTAAATGGGTGTTCGACACTGCTAACAAGGGACGTTATGTGATAAAACAATGTCTCTTTCTTCGGTCCAACGTTGGCGAACGATATCCCAACGTTGTTTATACGTTTATAGGTTTTTAGTTATTCCAACGTTGCATAGATGTCGTGCCAACGTTTGTGTGAGACCGCAATCTTACGCCGAACTTCACTTTTTGCCAACGTTTTTTGTCAACAACGTTTAATGTCCGACCGCAACGTTACGTCTTAATTATTGCCAACGTCGAACGCATGCTAGCTTGGATAACCTGATGTTTCATCTTCACACTAATCAACCGACTGCAGCGAAGTCAGATGGTTGCAGAGAAGTCAGATTGGCGAAATTGTTGGAAGTGAATGGTGCGGTTAGTATTTTTGCTTTCTGTTGCGTATTTTGCTAAATTGTTTGGAAAATGATTATGCAGGTTTGAAAAGGAATGACAAACGTCTCACACCACAATTAATTTTCCATAGGGTCCCATTGTAATAATTTTGCTCGTGGCATAGAGATAAAAAAGATTTTGCAACATGTATTTATGCTTAAATTCTTCATTGATCCAATATCTGCAATTTAAAACACATTTAACAAATATTTACCAGATTGAACTTTTTTTAATTTCATGTTTTCACCTATCAAAATTTAGACAAAAATACAACCACGTGGTGATTAGACCCATGATGTGTAAAATGAGGCAGAATTAGCTAGAAATCTTATATCAACATGCATTTTTCTGTGATCTCTTCCTAAAATGCTGTAGATTTAGAACCTGGTAAAGATAAATCATGTATCCTGTAAAATGTAGAAAAGCGAACTTGTTTTTTTTTATCTACCTCCTTCATCTGTAGGGCACGAGTATTCAAGGGAGATAATAGTGGTGTGAGTCCCAAAGGAAGCTTTCACTTTAAAAATCCGGTAAATATTAAAACGACGTTAGTGCGTATAGCACCCTGTATAAATGTCCAAAGATTTGTAAAAACAATGAAATTTTCAGAATAAACACAAATAACGAACTGATATTCGCAATTGTAATTCAATTTAAAACGCTTGCCATTTCTGTATAACTGCACAAAGTATCTCATTGAAATAATGAAAACTTTCCGAGTTATAGCATTTTAAAGTCGATAGGGTGAGAGAAAAAAAATAGCGAACCGGAATGTCAGATGTGTTTTTACGGTGAAGTCAGAGTAAACATTTCAGATGCAAACGGGAAGGTCAGATTGCTATAAGCAATTCTTTCGCGTTTTGAGATTGCTAGGGTAACCACTGTACATTTTGGATTGAAACTTACTTGTAATTACCTACAGATGTTTTCAGTGCACACATTTAGTAAACATTGTGTTACCTTTTGACATATTGGACATATATGTATTGTGGCAAATAGTAAAGGCAATGCAACCTCAATTGTAATCCGAGTCTTCTCTGACCTTACCATCCCTTTTTACGATTTTGATAGTTCATCTGGCTGTGTATGGTCAGAGCGATTCCTATAGTAAAAACATGGGGATCTCCTCTCCCGCGAGCGGGAGGAGCTACCCTCTTGGTTTTAAGTAAATATATCTAAGAAAGTATGCATTGAATTAACATTTCAAGCATCTAAAGCGATTATCAATATATTTATTTACCTATTTGAACCAAAACATGTGTTATATTAATCTTAATAAAGTTGTAAGGGTCAACCTTTTCAGATGAAGTTAAAAAAATATTAAATTTCCAACATTTGTTATTATTCAGGTAAACTTTTCTTTTGGCACTCGCAGTTCTCTGAACAACATCCATTTGTTGAAATTTGTTGACCCTAATTATGCTGCGAGAAGAGTTCGTTCCACTCCAACAAACCCTCGATGCTGTCAGTTGATAGTGGACTTATTTGATGAGAGGAATATGAATGCCTTCACCTCGCACGAGAGTATCACGGAAATTTAATTAAACTGCAAAATGACAATATGGCGGATATAATAAATAAAAGTTAATTCAAAACATAAATGTTTATTGTGTCACTACAATCGATAAAGGTGCAGTTTTTTCATAGCAGCTTGGTATAATAAATATTAATTGATCGATCTGTTAAGCTAAATTACCGTAAAAAGTCGACCCGACGGGAAGCAAACATCGTTGAACGTGCATGACTGTGTGTTTGCATGACTGTGTGTTTTTAGTAATCCCCCGGTTTTCACTATAAAAGTTCCTCTGACCCTAAAAAGCCACACAAAAAAAGCCACCAAAAAACCTTTTAGGGTGAGAGAAGGTTCGGATTACCAAGACTAAATTCAAATATTTATGGAACAGTTGGTGTGTGTTTTTATGCCCCCGAATGGATGGATGGATTTTGGTACGTTTTGCGGTCCATTTAGGACTTTGATGATCTTGATTATGAAGTCAAGTTATCACCATGCGAAACGCGACAGAGATTTCCAAGATCCCGGACCAGTATACTAGTATATTGACAGTATATAGTATGAATGTCAGTGCAGGCGGGTGTGGTGGGGGCCTGTGTTGGTGACCCTTGTGTGTCTCATGTTGGGGTGTACATTTATTGTTTTACGTGCATTGCTTCGTAGCATTACTCGAATGTAAATCGAAGGTTTCCATATTGTATAAAATACAAAAAAAAAATATGGGGAGCATGGGGTGGTGTTACCTAGACATTGAAGGTACGGACCTGGATCTTGCGCGCGACACGTCGTCTTGTGGTAGTGAACACGTATGCCATGTGTATATGAAAATCCTTCAATGGATGACAAAGTTATAGATCGGACACGACGTACATGACTTAAAATCACTATAGAGCCTTATGGCATGATTTGACCTCTAAGTGTGACCTTGACCTTGGAGCTACGGACCTGGATTTTGCGCACGACACATCGTCTTGTTGTGGTGAACACTTGTGCCAGGTTATATGAAAATCTTCAATGGATGACAGTTATAGATCGGAGATGACCTACATGAAGCCAAAACAAATAGGTGGGTTTCCTATTGCATGCTCTAAAAAAAATAGGGTAGGTCGGTAGGTATTTTCTTCTTCTTTTTTACTTTTTTTTTTTTTTTGAGCAAGATATTGTGAGATTCTATTTAACCCCATACAAGTTGATGATACAACTGAAAGTTTCTCTGTGGTGTTGTCAGTTTCCCAAGATATAAGACCGCCCCCGTTAAATTACGCATTCCTGTTAAAAATAATAGGACACTTTAAACCAGAATACCTTTGTTTAACATGCATTTTACTAATTAGTTAATTAGCATCGCATTGTTTACCTGAAAGAAAGACATTACACTCTGAATGTTTCATGACATTTCAGGCAAATCATATGGCTTACCTAAATATGTTCCACTTTTACTGTGTAATTTGGTAATAATATGCATATAATACCAGTGCCCAGTGGATTACAGCAAATATATAATGGTGTTATGTTTCACTTCCATGATATTAGCTATATCATAAATCATTGTTCAGAACAAAATGATATTTTTTTAAATTTTTACACGAAAGGTTTTAGGGTCGGCCCCTTAAAAATAGCGTCGGTCGGGCCACCAGAAACATAGGTATTTTTTTATTTGGCCCGACATAAAATCAAATATATGGCCATATGGCATGATTTGACGTCTAAGGGTGACCTTGACTTTGGAGCTACGGACCTGGATTTTGCACGTGAAAATCCCTACATAAATGTCACAGTTATTGACCGGACACGAAATGTGTGACTGACAGAAGGACGGGCGGACGGGCGGACGATGCGATTGCTATACGCCCACCCTTCGGGTGCATAAAAATACACACCAACTGTTCAAAAAACATTTAAATTTAGTCTTCATATCTTGAAAATTGAGGTTGCATTGCCTTTACTATTTACCACAATACATAATTATATGTCCAGTATGTCAAAAGGTAACAAAATGTTTACTAAAGGCGTGCACTGAAAACATCTATTGGTAATTACAAGTAAGTTTCAATCCAAAATGTACAGTGATTACCCTAGAAATCGTCAAAAACGCGAAATAATAAGCAATCTGACCTTCCCGTTAGCATCTAAAATTTTCACTCTGACTTCACCGTTCGCACTTGTAAAACACATCTGACATTCCGGTTCGCTTTTTTTTACCCGATCGACTTTAAAACGCTATAACTCGGAAAGTTTTCATTATGTCAATGAGATGCTTTGTGCAGTTATACAGAAAGGATTGACGATCTTGGCAAAAGTTTTAAATTGAATTACAATCGTTATTTGTGTTTATTTTGAAAATGTCATACAAATCGTTGGCCACATATACAGGGTGCTATACGCACGAACGTCGTTTTATTACCGGATGTTTAAAGTGAAAGCTTCCTCTGTCATTCCTTTTCAAACCTGCATAATCATTTTCCAAACATTTTAGCAAAATACGCAACAGAAAGCAAACATACTAACCGCATCATTCACTTCCAACAATTTCGCCAGTCTGAATTCTCTGCAACCACCTGACTTCACTACAACCACCTGACTTCTCTGCAACCACCTGACTTCACTACAACCACCTGACTTCTCTGCAACCACCTGACTTCTCTGCAGCCGGTTGATCAGTGTGATCTTGGGACGGCCATAGTGGAATGGTGTAACTCCAATGCAGCTTTCACAATATAGAGTAGTGGCTATAATGGCTAGACATGTGCGACGGTTAGTATTCGTACTTGTCTGAATTAAACACCATCATTCTTGTTCAAATCGTTAATGTAGACCACGAACAAAAAGCTCTGAAGATTTGGGCAGTGATTGATGCATTCTTTCACCCGGTCACGCAGATAGTGCAGAGTTGTTGATGTTCCATTCGCAACATCTCGTATATTCGCAACATCTCGTATATCCACATCCGCGCAGTGATATTATAGCCAATAATCCCCGACACCACACAAATCACGTGACGATAGCTGAGGCCATGTGATTACAAAAAATGGCGATACACTAGATAATGCTTGGTATAGCAAACTATTGCCGTAACCAACAGACAATTGGCAATAACATCATCACCTTCGAGAAGATGCTGAAAACATTCAACCTGTTTTGGCTTGGGTCATAGATTTAAATACGTATGTAGGTATATGCTTGAGTGTAATCTCTTTATTAAATTTTCTCACAGCTCTGTAATGTTCTCAACGGAATACATGTTTGTTTTCAAGTAACCCAGTAACCGGTGTTCATATTCGCTAAAATTGATTTTTTTTAATAAATAAATTATTTTTGTAACCAGATACCCTTTTTTCACACAATTATTCTATATTATGAACAAAGTAATTTGAAATATTGACCTAAAAAATATTTAACCAAAAAATTAAACTTAGCTGGATTTATGTGGTGGCAGTGGTTGCTGTAACAAAAAGGGGACGTAACCACTGCGGGGAGTTTGCTCGTACATTACTCGAATGTAAATCGATGGTTTTCATATAGGTTACGTCATGGCGCCTTAGATTCCCGCCAAAACAAATTTGCATTCAAAATCAAAGTTATCATCCAAATTTTGCAATGTCATTCACCCGATTGCTCCAGCAACAAGTGTGGCTAGCGGCCATATTGTTTACATATTGCAACAGTGCACTATTTTCTGTGCCGTTGCCTTCCGGCTAACAAAATGTCAAGATTTTGAACATATACACACGAGGCGGGATCCCGAAGAATGACGGGATTAGTCGAATTTTCACGATTGGTTGATGTTCATGTTTTCTGTGGCTTTTGAAAAATAAGAGCATCAAGAATTGCATGGCAATCCATAGTCCCACACCGGCCATGTGACCTCTGTCATAGAAAATACTTGTCCGGACCGTATTTTCAATACTAGTTTAATAATATTTTATTGCAGATATGTTACAATACATCAATTCAACATCACAATATTCATAGAAACATTTGCAAATGGATTGAACTACAAGTTATTACAACATTAGTTACAGTTCTCTCAATACTATAACACTTAGAGATACCAAACTTGGTATGTGAATACATCTTGGGATAGCGGTATGTCGCGTACCAAAATAAGGTCATTGTGACCTTGACCTGTGACCTCTGTCATAGAAAATGCCTAATTTTGGTACGCGACACACCGCTATCCCAAGATGTATTTAAATACCAAGTTTGGTATCTCTAAGTGTTATAGTATTAAAAATACGGTCCGAACAAGCATTTTCTATGACAGAGGTCACAGGTCAAGGTCAGGGTCAAGGACACAGTGACATTATTTTGGTACGCGACACACCACTATCCCAAGATGTATACACATACCAAGTTTGGTATCTCAAAGTCTAATAGTATTGCAAATATGGCCCGGACAAGCATTTTCGGAACCTTTTCTATGACAGAGGTCACAGGTCAAGGTCACTGTGAACTTATTTTGGTATACGACACACCGCTATCCCGAGATGTATTCAAATATCAAGTTTGGTATCTCTAAGTGTTATAGTATTGAAAATACGGTCCGGACTAGCATTTTCTATGACATAGGTCACAGGTCACGGTCAAGGTCACAGTGATCTTTTTTTGGTACGCGACACACCGCTATCCCAAGATGTATCCACGTACCAAGTTTGGTATCTCAAAGTCTTATAGTATTGAAAATATGGCCCGGACAAGCATTTCGGAAGGACGGACGGACGGACGGACAGGGTGCAAACCTATAGTCCCCACTGGACCGGTGGGGGACTAATAAAACGTAAGCTGCTCAGTACAGCTTTTTTAATCTGCTGATGAAAATCAGCAATACCCTTCAATTTATATGTAGTATACGTTCTATAGAATACATAGAATCTGAACAACACACATATATATATAGTAGATCTATATATACAATATATACTGCTATAGAACACTGATAATGTAGATCTATATATACAATATACACTGCTATAGAACACTGATGCTATAGAACACTGATGCTATAGAACACTGATAATATATGTGTAATCACAATACCTTCTATAGACCACTCCAGCTGGCTTAGGAACATCGGGAGTTCTACCCAGGTGCCCGCCCGTGTACCGAAAATTGCCCAGAGGGGCACCTAGGGTCTTCTTTCACCAATGGAAGCTGAAAAGTCCTTAGCTGTTGACCCAGTACGACTATAAACTCCAATTCAATTAAACTCTATAGAACTCCTATAATCTGATCTGACACCCATTCATCTAACTTTTCATCAATGCATTTATGATGCATAAAGTAGGCCTGATTTATTTACTATACTATATATATATACTTACATAATGCATGTAAGATAGTGAGGAGAATACATAAAAGTTTAATATCTGAATTTAATATCATTTCTATTTGTTCACATTTACTAATCGATTTAAATGCATCGTCTACATCTACTCTAGCTGATAATTAATCCTTTCTCGCGTCTTCATAAGACGGGCTCTTTGTAAGGACATACTGCGTGAACGCTCCGTCGTTGTAAAGGAATTTTAATACTCAGTTATGATGTAAATGTTAAAACCCTTGTATAAAATTGAAAGTTTAATGGGTGGAGATTGTTTTTTTTTTATTCAACAAACACAAAGTGTCATGTTGTATGTCGATCTGATATCTGCCAATGAACTATTTGTCTGGTTTCAATCAGCAATTACTCCGTGAACTTCTCCGCATTGATCTTATTTATATTACCCTTTTGTTGATTTTCTCTTTCAAAGCAGTGTCGATATTTGAGGTACCCCACATCCAGATTTAACGATGCCTTGATCGAAAATCATATTATTTATGAAATACTTGCGTAAATAATAAATTAGATGTTAAATGAATACCCACATAAAAAGATCAGTCCCCTTTGTGAGTGTAATAATACATAGCTGTTGCTGGCTTGAAATTCAAAACCAATGATAAAAAGTTATTGTTGAAATTAATAAAAACTTTTGTTGACGTAATGCTATTGAAATGCTTATAGGGAGGATAAAATTACATTTCAATGGGTCCAAAGCATAACTGTCGTAAATACATATAAATAGAGAAGAATATACAACAGTGTGGCGTTGAATCCTCATTTATTTTCAATATAATTATTTACGTTATTCTGTTATATAAAGTGAATTAACATCAATTACATTTTAGATTAAATGTTAATAAATTACAAAAAGGCCTCTATACATTGTTATTATGTCTGTGGTGAATTCCAGGCCTGCAGGAAACGATTATAAAAGTTAAATCCTATGTTATTTCTTAACGTGTAATTTCAAGATAAGGTGTATAATTTATAATCATAAAATTGCATAGTATAATAAATTAAACGTTGATGCAAACAAACACATACCAGGGCACTTCTAGATACAATGTATAGGAGAGTGAACGAAAATAATTCTAAGCGTTTTTGATGTTTTAACAAAACAGCTGCTGTTGAATACTTGTTTTCTGGTGCAGTCTTGCAACGACCCCTGTTACCGATTAAGCTTGTTTGTTTGTATGGTGTTTTACGTCATTTTCAACACATGTAAGTTTATATATGACGGTCGATTTTTAATGGGTGGAGACAGACCACCCGCTTTTCCTGGTAGAACCAGTACTGTACACCTCCCGTCATTCGTAAGAATTGACATTTCCTCAATTACAAGTCGAGCTCCCAGTGAGATTCGAACCCGCAGCGGTGAGAGGCGAAGGTTTACAACGCATCGTCGTTAACCATTCGGCCACGGAGACGCTGTTACCTATTAAGGGGACACACTGCAATATTAAAGTAATTATCAAATATTATAAGTAGCACATCGAACCAGACTTTAAATCTGCCTTGCCTGTATTTAAACAAAATGTATACTGAACCAAACAGCTAACGCCCCAGTAGACAATACCTTTAATATCTCAATACTAACAATCAATAAATCAAAACAAATTTCATTCTGAACGTGACAAATATCTTATCAATAACGACTGTAAATTAAAAAAATATCATTCAAATCACCTGTATCCCAGTGTACCAGTCGGCGTATAATAAGTTCATACATTAAAGGTATTGTCTACTGGTGCGTTAGCTGTTTGGTTCAGTATAATAGAATTTTTTGTTTGTTTTTATCTCTGTTATTCCACCAGAGTGGTTTAAAATACAGTATTGGTCCAATATTTACAATCGACAATTCGTAATATGCAAAACAAGTTTTTTTTTACATTTTCAAATATTTATTTCACATACAAATTCAGTTATTGCACTGTAAATGAAAATTATGGACAAAAAACTCATCAAAACTGATCTTGTTAGTAGTTTACGCAATTAAAATTGCCCGTAAGCATATTTAGAATCAAAATTACTCCTGTATGTCTGTGGTAACACAACACACAAGCTAATCCACCAGAAGAAAATATACATTAAAGGTAGACGAAGTAGCAAGTAGTCATCCCAACTTGTTCTGAACATTGGTGCAACGATATTAAAGGGACACACGGCAATCTTGATTTTGTTAAAACTCGCGGCGTCCCGTTAGTTTTTCTTCTTAACTTGCATTTGTTCAATCATAAATATTAATTATACGAATATTATAAAGCAAATTGTTTTATCACATTACTGACTGTTGATAATATTGCACCAGTAATATATTTAAACCTATGCCATAATCAGAAGAAAAAATAAAATCTCTGTTAATTATATGCAAGCAGTTTTAAAGTCAAAATGATACTGGATACTGGAGATGCAAATGTTAACGCCTGGTAGAAAAAAATCGCGATTGTCATGTGTCCCTTTAAACTACCGCACTGCAGAGTATGTGAATATCTATAGCTGTGTCTATAGGCCTATATACCAGTGTATACATTAAAACGTATCAATTCAGTAACGGACCTACGGCAAGGTTAAACTCGCGGCGTCCCTTTAGTTTTTCTACATTTCTTGTATATTTGCAAGTAATTTAAATAGTTCAAATCAAATTTGTTTGAATTTGTTGATTCTATTATATACTGAAAGGAAAAAGAAACGCATAATGGGTATTTCCGCTATATATTGTATGTTTAACATGCTACTGTTAATCGAATGGTACAGGGCGACATAAGGCCTGTCCTTTCGGAAAGAAGGTTTAAACAGCAACGAACACACCAATGGTTACCCCTTTAAAGTTTCATTATCGACAGAATGCGCATTTGAGCAAACTTAGGCTTTAAAAGTTGCAATCTCTTAACATTAAACACAATACTGAATTGTCTTGACTTTTTCAAGCGAAACTTCAACATTTATGAATGAATTTCGTGTAACGAAGTATACTTTGATTAAAAGGTCTACTACATGACAGAGTTGTCCTTTCTGTAATTTGTTGTAGCCCGTTTGTGTACAAAACACGTTGAGATATATCTGAAATTTTACGTGGAATTAGGTGTGTATAACAGTGTAGTATAGGCAATTTTTTGATTATGCGTTTCTTTTTCCTTTCAGTATATATATATAAAACATTAAGGTTAAATGAAAAAATGTGTATTTAGTTATATTCCAGGCCGATTTAATGTCCTACGTGGTCCGTGTAAACCTTCTCGCCTCTCACCGATGCGGGTTCGAATCCCACTGCGAGCTCAATAATGTCGATTTTTACGGACGAAGGGAGGTATACAGTACTGATTTCACCCACGGGGTCGTCTGCCTCTACCACAACAAATCGACCGTCATTTATGGCCTAAAATGTGCTAAAATGACGTAAAACACCATTCATTCAAACAAACAAACAAACCTATTTAAAGTCAAAATTATATTGGATCAATAAGATTGCCGTGTGTTTAACATGACTTACTACTTCATGCTTTGATGGAAGAGAAACAACTCGATCTAATAACCGGACTCTTGCGTACAAGCATTATCCTTATTTGAAAGAAATATAATGGATCTATATCTTAATGGATCTATATCTATATATAAATGAATGAGTATAAAGTTTGACAAGTTTCGGCGAAGACTTTTGCAGATGCGAAATCGTCCAACAAGCTTGCAATGTGTGTCTTTAAACTTGTTTCAGGGGTTGTGGTCCTCAGCTATCCATTGTCCGTCCACCGTGTTCTCTTGTCGAATCCGAGTTGGGATATGTATTGTTCAATACGTAAGGTATGCGATGTACCAGCGGATTGCATAAACGTACATGCATTGTTTAGGAAATGTTTACATGCCCATTTTTGAGGTTCTGGTTGTTTTTATCAAATTCATGAATTTCTCTTATGTTATCAAAAGTTATGCTATAGTCGGTTTGTTTAAATGACAACCGAGAGTCATTGAGATACGTTCTGAAAATGTTCAGTTATTTATTGTTTTCTGATAGTGTATAGATAGGTATACACTGAACAAACTTCCTAATTACTCATTTTTGTATCTTTTGTAACTAATTTTCTTATTTTAATATATTTTAGAATAGTTGTGTGATAAGTATTTTGTTTTGACCCATAGTTTGTAAATCATTTATTTTTTGTTTAAATTGTTACATCTTTTGAGAGTTATCCTCCCTTTATATTAAAACATGAAATTTGCTGATAAAACACATTACATAAATCGAAATCCGCTTAAAGATATAAACTTCTAAAAAATGGTTGGAAACTATATAAAAACACATACAAATTTGGCCCATTTCTTGTTCCGTCTATAATGAAATGAAACATGGCTAATCCTAAATTACCCCCCTTCTGATATGAGTGGGTAGGAAGGTAGAAGAAAATGTCTTCCGTGTGTAAGATTCTTTTGTAAATGCTGTTTAAAATGTAACTGATTGTTTGAACTTAAAACACTACGTTGTATACTTACTGAAGATGATTTTAGTATACTGGGCGCGTATTGCAATGTTGAAAATCATAAACTTCCTACCTAAAACAAGTGTTAACCCATTTGATAAAGTTGAAGAGGAAACACTGGTGTTTTTTCACTGTCCAAGGACTATTGAAGTTTGACCAGGTAAGGGAATGAGAAGGCAGTACTAAAAAAAGATAAATCATGTTTTTAATGATAAAAAAGTTTGGAGTCGGTTCGATTCTGTCGTGTTCGGGCAAACAAATATGATTTTAATTATGGCCTAACATAACTATTCTATTTCGTTATGATGATGGGTTTTTTTTAATTTATGTTTCACTTATATGCACTGGGATATCGAATGTCAGTAATGTGCGTTTGATTTCCAAATAAATGATTTCGTAAGAATACCGTGTTGGAGTGTTGGAGTGGCGGTGGAATGTGGTTGAAAGGGTAGATGGAATCACCATCCATCGTTTTCACAAGCACATCTTTATTTAAACAACACCTACTTTTGACAAACGTACTAGTCCCCCATCTTGTCAAAACTTACCGTGTTCAAGAAGTGTGACACCTTGTTTCCATCTAGATGGTGATGGTGATCGTGATGGTGATCTAGTTGGTGATCTTGTTGTTCAGTGTATTTTTAGGATTGAATGACATTAATTTTGGATTTTGAAAGAATTTGGTCCTTTCTTGAAATCTCATCAGTATGTTAGTTACAGTAGTGATTAACAATAATCATCGCAAGTTTAAAGGGAGTGGAGGTGATGTGGAATAATTTCGGGTGTTAATCAAAATACGAATAAAACCATCATAACGCGTTTAAGTTTCATATCCACTAGGCTACATAATTCATACAACTGAATTACATTTAATGAATAGCTTCACTATTATTATAATTAATATACATTCAAATAATATTATTAGGCTCTATTAAAGTCTTGTTTTGTGATCAAATACACTTTTATTGAGGTGAATGTACACCGTTAGCAATATAAACCTTATAAGACTGTATATTTCTGAATAAACAGCTTAAAACAACGAGAGGAGCAAGAAGGCCCTTAGACTCTGTTCGTTCTGGCTAACATGACTCTGCTATCATGGGATGTCATCAACTTCCCTTCAGTACTTTTAAAATTATGGCTGAGAGTCATTTGACCTCCATTTTTGAGATTCAAATGCGTGACACCTTTTCATCATGCTGAACATATGGGTAAAGTTTTATCAACATCTCTTCAGTAGCTTAGAAGTTATGACCAGACACAATTTTGAATAATATGACCTTTGACCTACAAATGTGACTTCAGACCTTTGACCTTATTATATGCGCGTAAAACAGAAAGTAGCTATACCGCCAACAACAGCCAGATTTTACAACATATACACATCGTTTCCAAATCTACTGACGAGGTATATGTTTTATCCAATCCCTTCAATAGTATAGGAGTTACTGTTGAAACACGAGTATGACTCATATGACCTTTGACCGCATCGTGTAAACTTGACCTTTGAGGGACGGACCTGATTTTGCACTTCTTGCAATTGTGTGAAGTTTAATGCAATTCTCTTCAGTACTTTAAAGTTGTGGTTGTGACACAATTTGAACCTTTTGTTTTTTTTCTTTCGGTGTAGTTTATCAAAATCCCTTCAGTAGTTCTGGAGTTATAGCTGAGACACAATTTTGACTCATATGACCTTAATCTGCAAGTGTGACCTTGACCTTTGAGGTAAGAATAGAACCTGATTCTTGCGCACTACAAACCTTCTCATCACACTGAGCATTTCCGTATTCATTTATAACAAGAGCCTAGGCCCTCTTTACGCTCTACTTGCTAAAATGGCTCTTATATTAAGGGGTTTTGTCATATAATCGTCATCAGTACTACTTCTAAACTACAAGGCCATGGCCTACATGTCGAGCCTTATTATAAAGGTCCAGACTTTTGATTTGACCAGCACCAATATTAATCCCAACAGATATTAAATCAATGTCATTAACAGTGTGTGATGCATGTCGCAGCGGAGACCAGACGTGACCTATATTTCGTCGACGTCAGATGCATACAAGAAACATTTTGGTGAAGTTTGGTGAAAATCCTGTGAGAAACATGTCGTAGCGGAGACCGGACGTGACATATTTTGTGGAAAGTATGTCACAATGACCAGAAATTCTTCACTTGAAGTTAGATGCATATAAGGACATTCTGTGTGAAGATTGGTGAACATTCTACGAGAAAGAAGCAAGATACGCATGTCGTAACGGAGACCGGATGTGACCCATATTTCATCGAAAGTAGGTCACAGCGACCCGAAATTTTGCATATGATGTTAGATGCACATCAATCTCATTAAAATCAGACCCTTTATCACGCTACGATACTCTACACTACAGCGTACTTAGGATATGATTTTAATGGGATTGGATTCATACAAGGAACATTCTGGTGAAGTTTGGTGAAAATACTGCAAGAGTTCCGGCTGGTTTTCGAACTCGTCCGAGCTTTCACTGATATCAACAATCTGGTAAGGTTTGAAAAAGATCGGATGAAAAATGAAAGCCCTGTCGTTTTAACGAGGCAAAAGTTAAAGGACAGGTGGGCGGTGACGGACGGACGACTCGCTATTAAGCAGATAAGAGTTATAACTTGAGACACAATTTGGTGCTAGAGACAAAGCAAAATATATCATTTTTACATAATGCAAAGACAATAACTGTTTCTACTCCGATTTGTCTAGTTTTCAAACTCGTTCCATGTTTATATAATAATAAAAACCTGGTCAGGATCAGATAAAACGTGAAGGAGCTAGAGTGCTAACGAAGCAAAATATAGCATTGTTCAGTAAATCAAGGGCCATAGCTCTGGTTTTACTAATATGATATAGCTGATTTTCAGAGCTTTCATCAACAGTTTGGTCAAGGTTGGAAAAGAGCAAATACAAAATGAAGGTACTATTGTGTCAACACACTTCGCAAGTACTAGAGTGTTTACACACTTTCGCATGTATTTTTTATTTTATTTCTCAACCAATTTAGAAAAGGTAAAAAGGTGTTTCACTGATACACTAGTAAATCTTGTTTAGGTATTAGTTGTATTTTGTCCTAAAAGTAAAAAAAAAACTTTGGCTGAAACAAGTGCCTCGAACAGTGAAGACAAAACACCTTCCATCAAGTGAAATTGTTAAATTGAGCTGAATTTGGTTTTATGAAACACAAACACAAAGTTATATGGCGCAAAACAGGAATGAACATTCCCCGCCAACCCTCCATTTACATAGAGATAAAAATATGCAGAATGGGCCTAGAACCTTCTCAAAACTGCAGGGTTTTTCATGAATTGAATTGGGGTTTTAAGGCGCATCAACACATGAAAGGTTATATGGCGACTAGCAGGAATGAACATGCCAGGCTCATCCTCCATGTACATCGAGATTAAATATGGAGAATGGGCCTAGAACCTTCTCACCCTGAACCGCAGAGTTGCTGCAAATTCTATTGTAGACATTCCATTTACGCTAGATTCATTTTATTGTTTTTCTGCCACTGCTCTAGTGATTTGAGTTAGATGTCACCTGAAACAATACATGGGTCATGATGAGCATGGACAAAAAAATATAAAATGAACATGAATTTGGGGGTGGGGGTTCTACCCCTCCAACGGGATTTGCAGTGGCCCTATTCTTTGCCCCGGAACCACACGGCGGTGGGTTCTTCATGAACATGAATAGAATGACAAAATGAACATGAATTCGGGGTGATTTTATCCCTCTGCCAGGATATAAGCAGTGGCCATTTCTTGGGTAAGAATTCTCGATAATCAAACACGTGTTGAATAATCTTCTTATTACATTTTAACATATTCTTGGCATCTGTTTAATGAATACGATTTCAGTTGTGAATAGAAATGTCTTCCAAAAATGTATGAATTTTCTTTCTATGAGAAATCCTAATATTTTACCAATAGAAATGTATTAAATATCCAATATTTACGTTTTTTCAAAAATAAATGCGGGAGATCACACTAGTTTTAACTGTAAACTGATGTTTGTTGTTATACAAATATAATTATGTCAGTCTAATTTTGACAAATTAATATAATATAAAATTCCTATTTCCTATAAAGAGACGCATGGCAATATTGATGTCTGTTTTACATGTTCAAGCATCAAAACAAACCAAACATCAACAGAAGTGTCTTCTGTTCTTCCCTATAATATTCAATAAGCCGATTTTTATTTTTGTTTGTTTTTCTTTGTAGTTTTACTAGAACTAAGTAAAATCATTTAAATGCATAACAATATTTTTCTCCTTAAGTAAATTTACACTTATTAAAAATTGTGTGTGCAAAAATAAGATCAATGTGCAAAATTTGAATAATAATTTTGATTTTGACTGGAGTTAGTTCCCTTTACTATACCAGTATGGAAAGATTCTTGCTTTTAAAATAATTTTGGGTGAAGATATAGCAAGACTGCAGTGTGGCCCTTTAAATAATATCCTTTGAAAGGGTTAACTGTATTGAAATTTTGAATTTTGCGACGGTATATCCGTCGTTTAATGGTTGCAAATTTTGTTTAATGGTGACGCGTTAACGGAGCCATTAAACACGATTTGCATACGTTAAACGACAGATATACTGTTGCAAAAAAGTCAAAATCTCAATACCGATTAACCCGTTTCTATGGCATTTCATTGTTTGTGACAGTTTACTCACAAACGTATTGAAATCAAATTTAATGACGTCAAGTTTTTGATGGTTTAACGTCACGCCTGGATTTGCGACGGGTTATGCACTAATTAAAAGTCGCAAATGGTTTAACGTCAACCAATTGGATTGCAGTATTTTAGTCAATTGCGTCAGAATGAAGATTTTATTTCTCGGACCGAGTTACAAATTTGCTACTTTGAAAAGAAATAAAGTAATCGCAAAATCCTTATCAGGTGTTAACTTTAATTAAACAGCATAGATTGTTTTCAATCTAATTTAAGGGGATAACAGAAAACAAACAAGATTAATACGTGTCCTTTCTATATTAAACAGCAAACAACACAGCATTCAAATATCACAGATAAATCAGAAAAGTACATGATGTACAGCAGGCAATATAATACTACAACGATCACTGAAGGTGATGAATACCCCCGCTTAAGTCAAACATAGGGCCACAATTCTGTAATAAGTTAGGAAATCAATAATGGGTGATGTAGAGGGACATAAGGTCATCAGTTGTTATGTGTATATGAAGTTTGGGGACAACCCAAGCAAAACAGTTAGAGGAATGCAAGTAATGAAAATGTTTTATGGGATAAAAATGTGTCGTGACGGGACAAGATGCGATTGGACGTTACTGTTTGAGGAATGCAAGTAATGATTTTGTTTGTTTGTATGGTGTTTTACGTCATTTTCAACACATGCAAGTTTATATATGACGGTCGATTCTTTGTGGTTGAGGCAGACCACCCACTTTTCCTGGGTAGAACCAGTACTGTATACCTTCCGCCATCTGTAAGAACAGTAATGAAAATGCGTTATGGGACACAACGGGACATTATGGACAACGTGATTTCTATATAGCCCCCACTTCACTTTGTGAAAGCGAGGGTATAATAACATTGATGATCAACTTCACTTGATAACATCTTTTTTTTGAAGTAACAATTATTTTGTATCGAGTTTAAAGTTACAGTGCTCGAAAAGTAAGATAGCCCGATGCCCGGGTCTCCTTGAAATCCATTCCGGGCCCTTCTTATTTTGATAAATGAGTTTGTTTGTTTGTTTGAATAGTGTTTTACATAATTTTCAGCACATGTAAGGCAATATATGATGGTTGATTTTTTTGTGGTATAGGCAGACCACCCCATTTTTCCTTGGTAGAACCAGTACTGCATACAAAGTTTTATCAGCCTATACACTATTACATAAATGCACAATTTTGCCCATGAAATGGAAAACGTTTAAATATTAATAACATTCTTAGTCTTTCTACATTTTAAACATCATTTCACCAAATAATAAAATGATTTATATATCTTAAAAAAATGGCTACTTAATATAAATATAAAATTGTGAAGAACATGAACATGCACCATCTACTCCTTGCAAGTGAAATTCTCTAATCATGGAACTAGTAGATGAGGTTGATGTACTGACACCTTTTTGAGCACACATTTGGAGAGTTGCTTATGGATTTAATACTGGCCACACTTTAACACACTATCCACATGTACTTCGATCTTATCTCTGATGGCCTCGGTAGCTCAGTGGATAACGTCTTGGCTTTACAGCTACAGATCACTGCTGTGCTTGGATTTGCACCCTTGTGGAAGCATGTCTGAGGGAAACTTCATCGCATCTCCCTCTGGGGTTGCTGTCCCAAAATAACCTAATATGACGTATTAACAGGAAGTAAAACCCCATTTCATTCATTCAGTCATATCTCTGATGTTCATGTAGGTTACTCTGCTGCCCAGCTTCACCAGACCTTCAGCTACACATTTAAAACAACAGATCCAGCTTAACAAAACCCATGACTCAAAACTCAAGTTTTTATTGCAGCTAGGATAACCCAATCTCTTAAGCCAGTTCAGCACTGATCTTTAAACCATGTCATCACTCATTCATATCCCTGTTTTTCACTAGGAATCTTCAGCGTCTCTCTTTTTTGCCTCTCTCTTCTTTTCCACTTCTGCCTTCCGGTCCTCGCTCAATAAATAATCCACCAACTCTGTCAAGTTGCTGAAGTCAGTTCTGCCAGTTGCTCGCTTGTTTGGAAAGTATGTCTTCATTTTGGCATGGAATTCAGGAAACTGTTGAGAAAAACACATTAACTGGCATTAGTTAAGGCCAATAAGAAGCAACATTTTAACAATAGGGCCTGTGGACGCTCTACTGGCTACAGATAAAGTTTGTGTACAAGGGGCCATAACTCTGTAAAAAATCATTCAACTGGAACATGGCAATGATATGCGCTACTAGGCTTGGTACTGATCATCCCTGCCAAGTTTTGTTGAAATCTGGCCAGGAGAACTACCGGTAGTCGGTACAAAGATAGTGTATTAAAATCTTTAAAGGGCCATAACTCTGCCAAAATTCATTCAACTGGAACACGGCGATGATAAGCGCAACTAGGCTTGGAATTCATCATCCCCGCCAAGATTCAATGAAATCCAGCCAGGGATCAGGAGAACTAGTCGGGACAAAGTTTGTGTATTAGAACCTTAAAAGGGCCATAACTCAGCCAAAAATCATTCAAACAGAACACGGTGATGTCGTGCGCAACTAGGCTTGTTGCTTATCAACCCCACCAAGATTTATTGAAATCCGGCTAGGAATTCAGAAGAGACTAGTCTGGAAAAAGTTAGTATATTAAAACCTTAAAAGGGCCGTAACTCTGCCAAAAATCGTTCAACTGGAACACAGCGATGATATGCACATCTAGGCTTGATACTTATCGTCCTTTCCAAGTTTCGTTGAAATCCAGCCAGGGGTTCAGGAGAACTAGTCCGGACAATGTTTATGCATTAAAACCGTTAAAGGGTCATAACTATGCCAAAAACCTTTCAACCAGAACACGGCGATGACATGCACAACTAGGCTTGGTACTAATCATCCCTGAAAAGTTTTGCTGAAATCCGGCCAGGGGTTCAGAAGTACTAGTCCAGACGACATGTATTAAAACCTTTAAAGGACCATAACTCCGCCAAAAATCATTCAAGCGGAAAAGGGCGATGAAATGCTCAACTAGACCTGGAACTGAGTTTCGCTGAAATACGGCCAGGGGTTCAGGAGAGCTAGTCCAGACAAAGTTTGTGTATTAGAAGCTTTAAAGGACCATAACTCCGTCAAAAATCATTCAACTCAACTGGAACACAGGGTTTGACACTAACTTTGTTCCCCAAATAGTCCGCAGGACTACCAACTTCCAAAATCAAGTAGTCCTGCACAGATTGGTGTAGTCATTCCAAACCAACCCGTAACAATTTAAAATTCTCGCAGACACACCTTAGTCCTTACATGTTATTTCATGTTTTTCATCCTTGTACATGAGCCATTTAATTGAAACACCTTTTCGCTTTGCGTCCATGTTCCTTTTTCTCTTCATTTGATTGCACTTTTTTTTTTGACTGAAAGAATTAGTCCCCAGGTATTTCCACAAGAAAATTCAAACAAGAAAATTCGCGAAAACCGATGTTGTTATTGGGTATTGCCAGTTCCGCCAGAAACTTATCTTTTCGGTCAGATACAGTAACCACTATTGATAATTTTGGGTTTCTGATTGGTTGAACAAATATAGGGGCTATTAGGGCGTATAGTCAGATTGTAAGGTAGATTCTGATTAGATTAAATTATCCAAATCATAACAAAATCCCCATAAAATATCAAAATATTAAACTGGTTCATTTAGGATATTTTGATTGAAATTTGCATTTTTATTGATAAAACTGTACTGAGGCTATATTTACAAAAAGTACAATGTATTTACTGTCATTCTGGGGGTGCCTACCTTTAGTGGTCTTAGAGGCTGACAGCATTACATTATCCCTAATTTGCTTATCATTTTTGAGTCTATCTAAGATAGTTCTTTAAGAAAATTTAGTTTATTTCTTATTTAAAAATAGGGGTTGAAGGCCAAAAGGCTATAATGTAGGCCTATGGGAAATGCAATAGTGGTATATGACCATTTCAGTCGAATGATTCGTCCCAAGTCTTGTTCGTAGCATACAGTTTTTACTCAACATTGTTCACAATTGTATGTCTGTCCGTTTTCATTTCGATTGACGTTTATTAACGGCAAATTGTAATCAATTTAAATCAACAATAACTTAAATAGGTACTTTATTTGTTAAGTCGAAACTAATTGTGGGGACAAACATCCATGATGCAGATGCAATTAACTTTTCCGAGTATCCTTCTCATATTCACAATATGGGTAGCAGTCGTGAGCAAGTGCTGGGACCCTGCTTTGTAGATTTACATTCATACTGGAAACCAGTTATGTCTGTGAAAAGCGTACATCACCACATCTCGGTTTTGCCACAAAAAAAACACCTTTGGACAGGAGATTTAACAAACTTCGGTGAAAAATTACAATAAAGTTGTTTATTTGTTATGTTTTATTACTAAAAATTACAATAAAGTTGTTTATTTGTTATGTTTTATTACTAAGTTAACGATTATGTCTCTTTGTTTTTGTCAAAAGTAGGTAGTCCTCGTGACTACTCAGTTTGGAGGTCTAGGTAGTCCGAGGCAAATTCTGGGGGTCTCGGACTACAGGACTACCGTTAGTGTCGAACCCTGGAACATGGTGACGATATGTACGACTAGGATTGGTACTGATCATCCCTGCAAAGTTTGCTGAAATCTGCCCAAATAAAGGTCCTTTTGTCTTAACGAGGCAAAATACAGCATTTTTGAACAAATCAAGGGCCATTACTCCGGTTTATTAATCCGATTAGGTGGATTTTCAAACTTGTCCAAGCTTTCATTAATAGTAACAATCTGGTAGAGTTTGGTAAAGATCAGATGAAAAATGAAGGCCCTATCGTCTTAATGAGGCAAAATACAGCAGTTTTAACTTAAATCAAGGAGCATAACTCTAGTGTTGCTGGTCCAATTTGGCTGGTTTTCATACTTGTCCAAGCTGTCATTGACATCAACAATCTGGTAAAGTTTGGAAAAGATCTGATGAAAAATGAAGGGCCTATCATGTTAACGAGTGAAATATAGCAATTTTAAATAAATCAAGGCCCATAAGTCCGATGTTACTGGTCCGAACTGGCTGTTTTTTTAACTTGTCCAAGCTTTAATTGATATCAACAATCTGGTAAAGTTTGAAAAGGATCGGATGAAAAATAAAGGTCCTATTGTGTTAACCAGGCAAAATATAGCAATTTCAACTAAATCAAGGGCCATAACTCCAGTGTTACTGGTGGTACGAACTGACTGGTTTTCGAACTCGTGCGAGCTTTCATTAATATCAACAATCTGGTAAAGCTTGAAAAGATTGGATGGAAAATGAAGGCCCTATCGTGTTAGGCAAAAGTTAACGGACAGACGAAGTTCGGGACAATTCGTCATAAATTTAATTTTAAAAGTACAACATCCATTCAACAAAAAGTTCAATGTTGATTTCACCTAAGCCAACGTTCGCCTGTCGGAAGTAACAAATAATTACCCTGCTCAGCTTGTCAGTTTTGTGCTTGTTTAACAGATACTTATGCAGTTATACATGTTTAATGGACTGATTTATTCGAGGTTTTAACATTTTAAATCTGTTCAGCATCCAACATATCATTCCAGAACTGCTACCCCAACCTCACCCAACATCACACCCCAACTATTGTTTATATTCTGTATAAAGATTAGGCTGAGTAAAATCTGTTTTAATTACTGAATGTTTTTGTGTTATGGTCACTGAATATGTTTTTGTGTTATGGTCACTGAATATGTTTTTGTGTATTGTTAACCTGTCACATAAATAAATATATACGAGGAGCGTTCAATATGTAATGCAACTAGGCATTGTATTAACATTGGGCGATGTTTACACACGAAAAATGATCTTATAAAATGAACCTTTAGTGAAACTTTCTGAAAATTTTATTAAAATCAGTGAAGATATAAGTCTATGACGACTGTTTGTTTGGGACATATTATATACACTGCCTTAAAAAGCGGCAGAAAAGTTTAATGAATTTGCATACATCGTAATGTTGGATTCATAAAAAAAATCATTTTGCAGCAAAGTAAATTATTCAAACTTTTATTGTAACTAGAAGTATGTGTAAATATTACGTAAACGATGTTTTCAATACAAAACATCGATATAGTCCAAGCCGTTTTCTTGGAAATATAAAAGTCCTGAAAATATCAAATTCCAATAAAAATAATAGTCAAATTCAGTTTGAAGATAAGACAGAAAATGGTTTTAACAACAAGGGTAAAGAATCGAAGAGATACTCTAAAGACTTAATATAAAATCAACAATTTTAGTTACACTGCTCCAAAAATATTAAAGCCTGAAGTTGCTCTTCGCTTTTTCAGGATAAAATTTAAGCTATATTTTGTCACACTGACAACATTTAAGGAGCAATAAACCCAAAAATAAACACATTACAAATAAAAACTACTAACGTTTTCATATGGAAGATATAAAAGTTTGTGGTTTAGGCAAAAAATGTCCATTTTGGCCGTCGAAATCAGATTTTTAGTCAAAATAGTTTTTTCCGTTTTTGGCGTGTTCAGTATCATTTACATGTTTTAAAAAAATGCCCTCAAAAAAGATTTTTTATTGGATGGAAGTATCTGAAACTTGATAAATTAATGGTGGAAAGTTCATTTCAACATAATCCGTATCAAGAACTACAACAATGGACCATAATTAAATTTTAGGACCGTAGTTGCATTATATAATGAACGCCCCTCGTACTCTTATTTCTTTGCTATTTATTTCTCTGAATTACAGTCTAAATGTTATACATGCTTTCACCAATTTCAAAAAATAAACTCACATTATTTACACCAAGTACCTTGGCTGTACCAAACACCATAACACAGAAGCTCGTCACTGACAATGCAGAGCCCCAGAACAATGCCTTTGACGCAATGGCTATTCCGTTCTCTGGCAATTCTGCCGTCAACATCTGGAATGAAAGAAACAGAGTTTTACCGTTATTAAAACACATCATATTACGCTATACTGGGACAGCAACCTCAGAGGGTGATGAGATGAAGCATGAAGTTTCACATCAGACATGCCTCTGCCAGGGAGCGAGCCCACGTGTTTGCAGAGGTCTGTAGCTCTTAAGCCAAGGCCTTATACTATGACCTACTGAGGCCGCTATCAACATCGGGAAGTCATACATACATCATAATAAGTTGTACGTACATGGAAAGAAGTACCGAAAAATATTAATTTGCTATGGTCACTGAAGGTTTAAGGCCTTGCAAATATACTGGTATGTATAAAATATTACAATATGTGGAAAAAAAACAAAAAAACTAGAAGGATGTGACCTAAATTTCAGAGAAAAGTAGCTCAAGGCAACACACATATTTGTTCATGATGTCAGGTGGATAAGAGAAACATTTAGTTTTTAATACTGCAAACTTAAACGTAATCCGGATGCACGGACAGACAGACTCACACCAAACGCCAAAGTGATCCCATAATATCGCTCTCTGGGCTGGACAAAAACAAACAACATTAACTACGATTGTATAAAATACTTTACCTGGTAAATATTTTAATTTTGATGGCACAATAAACATTTAATTACAGGTGTTAGGTAACGCTATGCAATGCATGTTATGCACCTGACATTTTGCAATTTAATTAATTTTACATACCTTTTTAAAATACAGAGGATCTCTTCTTCTAGCTTTAAACAATGTATACCCAAACCCTATAAACACTGAAAGTCCTGTTGCCACAAACAGCAATGCTGAAATAAAATAAATTAATTCATTACATTTTCATGGGAGAAAGATTACCGACAAGGTCAAAATTTTTGTCAGTCTGAAAGTCATATGTCTAGTTTCTGGTAAAACTCCTGCCACAGCATTCTGGTCAGGGCCATTTAGTTTTAACAATAGGTTATTATGAAATTACATCTGAATTTGATAACAAACTTAACTGCCTAAATGCATACTATAATTTCTTCATAATAGGAAAAGCTATAAACTATATTTCAATTGCATTTGCTATAAACCATTGCTGATATGAGGGGCGAGTTACTGTGATTTCCCTATGTAAAGCAATGTTGCAACGAGACTTGCCCAGTAAATGGTGATGGATAAATCAATAAGCATGGAATGCACGAGTCTTGCATAGTTAATGGTGGTGGATACACTCTGTCACTCAATAAGCATGGAATGCACGAGTCTTGCATAGTTAATGGTGATGGTGGCACTCAATAAGCACGGAATGCACAAGACTTGCGTAGTTAACGGTGGTGGATACATTCAATGAGCAAGGAATACACGAGACTTGCATGGTTAAAGGTGGTGGATACACTCAATAAGCATGGAATGTACAAGACTTGCCCATTTAACAGTGGTGAATACACTCAATGAGCATGGAATGCACGAGACTTGCACATTAAATGGTGGTGGATATACTCAATGAGCATGGAATGTACAAGACTTGCACAGTAAACAGTGGTGGATATACTCAATCAGCAGGTAATGCACGAGACTTGCACACATAAACACAGGTGGATACTACTCAATAAGCATGGTGCAGCTGAAGGCAAAGCAAAGGGTTTTCTTTCACTGCATTAAGCTAAAAATGTTTGCAATTATCCTGTCCATCACACTTTTAGTCTCACTAACGTGCACAGATTTTGGTTTTAAAAGCTCATCAGAGCTTAATATAACTTAACTCAATCTCATACTTGTCTTCCCTGTGTACAGCAACATGTGGGGAAGTCACATAGCACTGGACTTATCACACAGTGCCGTGACTGAGATAGATGTAGTCCCTTCTTGCAGCCTACAGCTTCAGTGAACTCCATTGAAGATGAAGCAGGCATTAGTTTAGGGAACCAATTGATTACAAGTGGACAACGGAGGTTAGGGATTTGTACATATTGTTTGTGTGGGTTGATGATACCATCAGCAGAGCCAAAATCAACACTGTTACTGGAGCTGTATATGGGAAGGAAGGGGCTGCAGCATATCTCCAAGAGAAGAAACAAAGATTTTTTATAGATGGTAAGCTAGGCATGAGAAACTCTCTGTCGACAGATGATTAAAGGAAGACTGCCATTTGCTGGTGACCCAAACAAAGGATGCCGTAGGAGTCAGGACACACATGATGATCATCACATGTGACTATCACACCACTGGATCATCTCACTACCTCAGCAAAATTAATACAGCCCAACAGTGTCACGTTCAAAAGAAAGACATATCACATCACATGATCACAAACAGATTTAACTTTATATCATTTAACTAATGAAGTGCACACTCATGCCATGAAGGATTCTCCATGTGGAACATAGGCAGAAGAACTTTAAAACCTTAGACAATTTTACAAACACACACTCTAGCTTTGAGAATCATAGCTCTTATGGCTGTACCTGCCATACAGCTTTGATTTGTTGCCTTTATAATGCAGGTAGAGTATGCACCACAACTCTAGGTCACATTTTTCGGCATGTTTCTGAAGACATAACCAATGATTGCCTAAGCAATCACCACATTTTAATAGAACAAACATTTATTTCTACATGTCCATGCATATAAATTGCCAAAGAAAACTTTTATCATGCAGATCTAGTTGTATCAGTACAAAGAAAGATTCTCACAACTACAACATACACTCTTTTTACTGTTTGGAGTATCATTGTGTTCAGGGTTCTCCCATTGGCAACCACGTCGGTTAACTTCAGGATACCAATGCCAATGGCCACCGATGGTAACAACAAGGCCACAGATGTTTCCTCAGGTGTAAAGTTGCGGGAAGATTGCTAACCAACGTTCTACCTAAGGGCAAACCAACGGCTTACGATAGATGGTTACATAGAGTACTTTATGTAACCGATGGGAGAACCCTGAAAGCACCCAATGTAATCATCGGTTTTGTGGTGCATTGATTGTATGGCCTATAACTTTATTTGTCTCTTAAATTATTTACCACCCAATTCCTTAGATCAGTATGCATTCTTTCAATCATTATAACCGTTTCATTCCTTACACTGACCTCTCTTCAGTAGCACTGAATGGGGTCATTGTCGTACCGGGTACTACAGAAAGGCACCCGGGGTACATTTATGTATAAAGAAACGTACCCGAAAACCATCAAAATCCAGAAAGGCCCCCAAATATAAATAAAGGTACCTGAGACAAAATACAATGTCGTAGAACGCGGCCGTAACACGTTCTGTTACTTCATGGAAACGAAACTTTCATTGTTTACAAAGTTTAATCGATTCACTTTTTAAACGGACTCACGGCAATCTTGAAGTGTTTGAAAGTGTGTGTTTGTGTCTAGTGAAGATAGCAGGTGGGAAGTGTTTGAAATTAGTGTCTCGATTTATATATTCAATATCATTTTTACTTTTTCCCTGGTTACATTTAAATAAATAAAATTTGCAGTATTCACTATTTCGTCTTATTATACTATAAATTTTAATATATTATTGGTGCAATAATATCAAAAATTAATAATATGCAAAAACACTATTCTTATAATTAATATTAATGATTGAACAAATGCCAGTTATGCAGAAAAACTAGCGGGACGCCGTGAGTTTTTATAAAAAATAAAGATTGCCGTGTGTCCCTTTAAAAGCCTCTCACAGTTGCCTCCACCTTCAAGGAATGCAGATGGTCTAAATATTTGACCTACTCTTCTTGAATGGTGAGCTGCATATTTGTTTACTTTTTTGCGCGGGTTTAATGATTTACAACTGCCGGGTTTACGACAATGCGTTCTGTATTTTTTTTACTAACTGTGGCAGCCTAAATATGTTTTTAAGAACATTAGCGCAATAGATAATGATAAACAATATTGTTTAAGTAGTTGTTTTATCAAGTTCTAAATTGTTTCAATTCCGCCAGTGAGATCTTGTTTGTCCGGGTACGTTTCTGTATATTTGGGGGCCGTTCTGGAATTCAATGATTTTCGGGTTCGTTTCTATATACATAAATGTACCCCGGGTACCTTTCTGTAGTACCCGATACAACAATGACCCCATCAGCTTCACAGAATGATACCGGTTTAAAAAAAAGAAAAAAAAAGTATTAAATACAGTATTTAATAGAATATAAGACTTTTCTTTCTTTCTTTTTTTTAAACCGGTATCTGTGATCAGCTTCATTACTCATTACGACATTAGACTTAGTGTAAAGAACGATTATTAAACTACAACACTCTACAAAGGTCTTATTAAAATAGTTTTGACTGATTTAAGTAGAAATAAAATACCATTTCTTCGATCTGTATCACTTTCGGTCGATAACTTTTGACTGTCAACCTGTAAATTGTTATTTTCTGTTGCTCCACTCCGATTTGATTCCATGGGCGCAGCCATCTTTGTTTTCAAGGTCAAGGACTTTTCGTAAACTATTATTTTTTACAAATAAAATATCAAATATTCAGTGTATCATTGATTAGAATATATATAGGAACACTATTTTTAATGACTATTTTCTTTAAAAATAAAGGTTTTGCAGTTTTTGTTTACGGATTGAAACGGCCAGAGTGCGCATGCGCATTAATTATGAGAATGGCAACATTATTTTCGTTTCAGTGATAGATCTCCATTTTTTCATAAATTAGCGAAAATTACTCATTGGATCAACAAAATCGTTACATAGTGACTTTCTAATAGAAACTTTCTGAATAGATGGGTACTAAGTTAAATATTTGTGATGGGGAAAGTAGTAATGCTGGGACAACATTATCATCCTGTTTCATCTGAATCCCCATCAAAACAAGAGGAGAAAATGTCTAAGAAAGTAAGGAAATGGGAGGTATTCCCAGGGAAAAACAAATTCTGCTGCAATGGAAGAATTATGATGGCTAGACAGACAGGGATATTTTACTTCACTTGCACGTTAATCATAGCCACTAGTGGATTATTCTTTGGGTTTGAGTAAGTATAACATGCAAATTAATTAATTATACTGTAGAGAATTTAGTGCATAAAAATTAAAATACAGTCTACCAAAACCAAAGACGATTTTTGATATGCGCTGCCCTCCAACGTGCATACGCTTTTTACCTTTTTATTTTTTATTTTGGTTTTCCCGCAGAGATTATCTGCGCTAGACATAATGATAAACGGACAATTTATAAGTGTATAATCCGAGCCTTCTCTGACCTTAACAGCTCTTTTTACGATTTTGATATTTCATCTGGCTGTGTACGGTCAGAGCAGTTCCTATAGTAAAAACGCAGGGATCTCCTCTCCCGCAAAGTTTATAAGTACAGCTCACGCAAAACCCACACTTTCTCTTTCGAGTCGACAGGTAAAAGGTGTAACCTTTTCTAATTGCTGTCATTATAATGCATAATTATTCAATAACTTGAAAAAATCGAACATTCTTTTCTTAATTAGCTCGAGAATTTGATCGGTCCAAAAACAAAGAATTGTAACAGGTGTTTCAAGAATCATTATTGTTCAATAATTATCCAAAATAACAATGGTACATGTACATGTATCTAATCAGCGTTTTTTTTCATCATTTTGGGAATGGGTCCGTGACCGGTCAAATTGGGAAAAAACACGCGATTTTTCTCAAAATTGGGAAAAAACGCGCGTTTTTTCTCAGAATTGGAAAAAAATATTGTTTTTGTATTTTGTTCAATTTAAGAAAAATCTGGAATTGGGAATTGCTTTTTTTTTTACTCAACATTGGGAAAAATGCTTTTTTTTGGCAATTTGGAACGGCTAATTAAAGACTTAATCCAATTATAGATCGCGAGCTCTTCTACTCAATTACCTAAATTTGGTCGGTTCAACAAAAAAGAATTGTAAACCCTTCTTTCAAGAATTATTTCGCGATTGGTTCATTGTAAAACCAATAGAAATCAAATGTATAATTGTACGTCTAAATTTAAGTATTTAACACGTTCTTTAATAACTTGCTCCATACAATATTGTACATCCTTGCTTAAAAGTGCGTGTTCATTAATTGTGCCTCGGAGTTTTAATCTTCTAAAATTGTGACTTGTGTGTCTCACTCTGTGACTTTGTGTTTGAATATTAAGTGTTTAGTGCTTTGAAAAAACTTTGTGATGGCGTTGCGTCAACTTACAAAACAAGACTCGCACTATCTTGTACAATTCGAGCGTGACAAGAAGAAACAAATTCGTACTTCCGGATTTATAAGAACGGAGAACGAGGTAATACATCTTTTTTAACTCAGAGCATCAGTAGTGTTCATGTTCTTGTCTTTGTTTACATGTACCTTTTACTTTACACAGTTTGCCTTGTTTATATTATTCGCCATCAATATCCTCATCGTATTATTAATATTAATTTATTATTACATATATTATTTTCTTTCTTGTTTATTTAAATACTGCTTCAGTTATCTAAATGTGTATACCCATTGCTGATAAATAATACGTCTAGCAAGCAAATGAACAGATTTTTAGCAAATTTAATTCTGTTGAACAGATTCTAGGATATATGTATGTGTAGAAGCGGTTATGGGCAATACTTACATGTACGTGTACTTGAGTTGGGTACGATAATTTTTATCGTAATTACGTACATGTAGATGTTTATGAGGGCTGTTCAGATATGATGTAGACATTATTAATAAGTAATACACTTTTATAAATCAAGTAGATTAAATTATAGGCAAGGTCTACATTTTCTCTTTCATAGCAATACATATTATTACGGTATTATAAAATTATTTTAAACTGATTTCAAGAAATACGGCTTTTTTCATCCCCGCTGTAGCCGCCACGTACATGTAGCACGACATGTGTTGTAACATACGTCGTCTTCAAAACAACCCCGTACATTATAAATGATGAAACCTGTTATCAATAGTAAATTTAATTTTTATTAAAAGGTTATTGTATTAAATACATATTTTACAACCAGGGGCGTTCCTGGGGCTAATTTAGGTATACGCACCATTAAGTTTTGGATTCACAAATGTGCCTAACCCCACTATACCTTCAGTTTTTATTGCGTTTTTAGCACTTTTTAGCACTTTTTATTTGTTTGCTTCTTTAATAGCCTGTACGCACGTGCGTCAGTGCGTATGCACAGGTACGCCCCTGACAACATTGTTGAATAATCACGTTTCTTTAAATGTATTTAGAAAACAAATATAATAGTCATCCCGAAAGACATATATATATATATTTAATATATATCGGTATACACATGAAAATATTTAAGATTTTAAAATTTTAAGGTTTTATATTTCATTTGTATTAAGCTTTATATTTATATTTATAATATTTCTCCTTGTTCGATATTTATAAAATTTCATAATTGTGATTTTGGACTAAGTGTACCAGTGACAATGCTACAATGTACATACGTTTTGAGTATTTCCCGACGACTTAGTCTTGCCTTTTATTTAGTCATTCCGTGGATGGGTTTCTCGTCCTACGAGATAATTCTCTGCAGTGTTTTTTTTGTATGTGTTTTGTGAATGCAGCCTGTGCCTGTGCCATTGTGAAAAATAGCGGCATTTTTTTTAGAAATTGTGAAATATTATAACAAAAGAAAAAGAAACTTTTTTCACTTTTATTTTCACAGTTTAATATCCCTTGGTTTTAAGTTTTGTTTTTGGTAAATACAGACTAGTTTTGACACCAGCTTATATTAAGACTAGTATCCTTACTGCCTGTTTTTTTTGTGTTTTTTTTTCAGATTGTGAATTTTTTGGATATAATTGTGAAAAAAGTATACTTTTTGGCATTGTGAAGGGGCCGAATAACGGCCCCAAATTAGCCATAAAAAAAACACTGCAATACATAGTATGGTTTCATTTGTTTGCATTTAAGATCCACTTGTACGCACAATCATGTTATATGGCTAAATATTTTCCATGTATTACTGTTTTAATTGTGTGTAACATGAATTTACCTAACATTAACATTAACATTTTAAGACGAGGGTATTTTTAAGCATGTCAATATGCACCTTTTTCGAATACAAAAAGCTTGTCTTATCGTCGTTGTCTGCCTCCCCTGCTTAAACCAAATAACATACTGTATTGAAACTTCACGCATGTATTCAGCATTATTAGATGACACTGCAATCAAACGAAGTACCTCTTAAATTAACAGTAAGTTATGGCCCCAGTGTACTTAAGAAGCTTATATGTAAATGTAACAAACAAAACCAAACTTCCACTTTTAGCCAGGCCAAAAATAAAATTATGTTTGTTTCCCCTTCCCGACCCATGCAAAAAAGGGTTGGGTAGGTAGGTAGGTAAAATATTTTTTTTATTTCATTTCTTTTATTTGAGATCAAAACTGGAATACATGCTACCTATAAGACACATTTAAGACGGTACCAACCCAGTCGTGTCTGAACATCGTGCTGCATGTTCATTAAAAGACAATACATTCGGTACCTACCCGATTTGTCTTACAGTACTATTGTACTTTAAAATAGCAGTTCTCAATAAGAACCACACATATATAAAGTAGTAAAAAAAAAATCAAAAAAAAAATCAAAAAAAAAATCGCCAGTGTCGAAAAAATAATTCGGGTCACGGCAATTTCGGTGGGTCGGTCGGGAAGGGGAAACAAACATAATTTTATTTTTGGCCCCATATACATGTAGCAGAACAGAACAGTGTGTATTGTGTTAGCTATAAAAGTTAATAATTTTTTGAAAACTATCGGCGCCCCGTCAGTTTTTCTGCACATATGGAATGAACACCCATTTCAAACACAAGATTGTCGTGTGTCCCTTTAATAGGCATTACTGTTTAAATTGTGCGTAACATGTACATGTACTACACATACACATATACTATTTTAAGACCAGGGCAAGGCACACCAACACATACAATTTGGACAAAAAAACAAAACTAAAAAAATATATTTTTATGACAAATCACAACCGGTTCATGTATTACATTTGAAAATACATATATAAATGTGATACCACTTTGAAGAACGTATTAAAAAGTTAAGACGAAATGTCTGTGCATTAATATTTACAATTGGGCACATATAAGTGTCATTGACTATATATTCTAAGTACATTGCTAGATTGTGCACACACAATTACTTCTTCGTCATATGAATCAATATATGATACATACATGTACATGTACATTGAATGTTTTTGCAGATCCTGGTTGGTAACGTATATGAAGTTCAATATGGAAGGGCAAACGAAGTTGACACTGCGGTTGTTCTGGCGTCTGGTACCGAGACCGAAATGAGACAACGTCGGAATTCTCGCACAGCTGAACCTGCAGGTCCACAACCACCAACAACTGAACCAACACCAAAACCTAGACGAAAGAAGAACTCAGTAGCTAAGGTAAAACTGCGCTGTAAATGTCAATATTACACATTCAATGTATCGATTGTAACTTTCATTGCGTCTGTCAATAGTAGATCATTGTAGTATTTGAAGCTTTTGCCTCTTGACCTGTCTGTAAACAGTTTATTTGGGACATTTCCAGTAGCTTCACCCTCCATGAGAACACAAACAGGGGCAACCTTAAACGTGATCTATGTAGCAGTTACATTGCTCGACTGTCATCTGTGTGTTCCAGAACTCTTTAATACACTGCACTAACGCATCTTTCGTTCCTTCTTTGCCACGTAGCATTTAAGTTGGTTCCATACCATTTCTATGGGATTGAGGTCCAGACTCTGAAAAGAAAAACAAAAAATCGTGATTATTACCAAACTAGCATTAGATAATGCAATCGAAAATTAAAGGCCGCAAGCAAAAATAGTTACGTTTTACCTTAAGTAGGATGATAATTAATAATTTAACAGTTATATTATACCGGCATAGAAAGGTATTCGAGGGTAATAATACTATTTATACTTTCAGACCAAGAAAGGTAAACCCATGGCGACCGTAATTGAACTGGTAATTGCGAACAACCTGCCTGAAGACCAGCTACCAATAACCCGAAAGGAAGAGGCGGATACAGCAGGAGAACCAATATCAACATGACCTACCAGACAACAATCCTGAGACAGGAAACGAAGACAGTCAGACAGATGAGCAGATCCCTGAGACATTGCAACAAGCAGCCACTGTAACACCCATCAGGCCGCCAGAGTTTAAAGTACGATCGGCTCGTCCGCGTACTGAACAAGCGCAGTCATACGATACCGGCATGGAGAGTCTTGCGCGATCATCGGACAAACTTTATAAGTGCATGGAGATGAACGATCGATTATTAAGTGTTAGCGATTCTACAGCAGAATTCTGTAAGCCTAGATTCACTAACTGTCGAGGTAAAGGCTCTCATGCAATCCACAATGCCGCAACAACCACTCCCGGAGATGTCCGTACCAACGACCTCCTCCGTATCGGATCTGCAGATCCCTCAACAGTACGCCATGACTGATGAAGCCCTACAGATCATATACAGATAGTCCGGAAATGCCGGGAATTCCGCCGCAAAGTTGACCAAGAAGCTATTTCCAGAGCTATTCAGGCCAGGCCAGCTGAGAGTTAATTTCAATTGGTATGGTGGCGGCCAGCTGAAGAAAGTGGAGTCATGTCCGATACGAAAGCTAGTGTATACAGAAGTACGTGACGTATTATTGTCCTCAATACAAATGCCCGGAGGCTTGGAAAGACGTGGTAGTGCCAAAAGTAAACGAGTTACTCAGACGAAAGGAGAAGAAAGTGCCATTACAAATGCAGCAGCCCATGCCACAGCCCGTGGACGACTGTTTATCCCCCAGCACATTTTCTGGGCTGCTGAGTTATATGAATCTGTAAATTATTAGGTGTACATGTTGAAACAAATAGTGAAATACTCTCTCCTGTTCACAGCATGTATTTATGAACATATTATAGTGGTCGTGTTTCATAACCACTTGTTGCGCGTGCGTTCAGTTCATGTTGAATTGTGTAAATACTGTATGGCACTTGTGCACTTGTCCGTGTGTGCAATGGTATATGTGTACATGTAGCAGTGCTTAAAATAAATGTTTTGTATTGTTCTGTAGTATTTTAAAATATTGATTAAAAAGCAATGTAACATTTGTTATTGTTAGGTGAGTACATGTACATGTAAATACTGTATGTGTGTGTGTTTAAATGATTGTTTCTGTTCTGTAAAATGTGTGTTTTATGTATATATATATGCGAAGATTGCGTGCGTGCGTGTGAGCACGCACATGTGAGACTCTGGTGAATTCGTGCAACGAACGATGTGTGTGTAGATATGTACTTGTATATTATATGTATAACCTTATCAAAATGATGTGCTTTGTTCTTTGTATTTTAAATAAATTAATTTAAATGAAATGTTCCTATAGTTTAGTATTGTATCCTACATGTACTAGTCTATAAGTGTAATTTACCAGACGGCCATATCTTCCAATGGTTAATCCCGTTTGCAGTCATAAACTCCCGCGCCATAATCGACCTGTGTTTAGGATCGTTATCCTGCTGAATTCGAAGGTCGTCGGGGGGAAAACTTCTTGAACGTGTGGCAGAAGAGTATCTCTGAGGATATTGTTAGTGAAAAACGTTTTTTCCATCATCCCTTCAAAAATCAGAATTGGTGTCTGACCTCGGCGACTGATCCCACCCCATACGTGCACCTTCAATGCATGTTTCGGTTTGGGAATGGTTGGGTTAATCTGACCTATTTCTCTATAGCATGGCTTTTTATTGTTATGTAGCTGGACCAAGGTTTCGTCTGAAAATTATGTCGTTCATATTGTCATTATCAATTATTAAAGTTTTGCAGAAATTAACACGTAGCGGCTTGTTTCTGTTACTAACCATTTGAGCGTACTGTGGTGTTGCGCTGGTGAAACCAACCTTTTTGATGATTCGTCTTGAAGTTGTCCGCGACAAGCACCGTCACTTTTCAGCTCTATGAATATCAACACTAGATTGATTAGAGTCGACACTTTGACAACTTTTAAATCCCTAGCAGATACTATCTTGCTAAGCGTAGATGGAATTTCAAGATCACCTGGTTTACCATTTAGGTACTGCTTAATCCAGTATGAATTCTGTGTTTACTGGCTGTTACACCCATGCTTTAACAATCCCACATACTTTAGCAACAGATCTATGGAGCCTTAAAATTTCCAACTTTGTTTCGTGCCTTACTCTCCTCATTAGATTTATGTGTATCTACGAAATTCTAAATCAAACAGGACAGTACAAAGTTCATATGCGCGAAGATAAATTAAATAAAAATCACAGATCACAATTAACTTTATCAATCACAAGTAACTTCACATTATAAATCACAAGTAACTTCACATTATCAATCACAAGTAACTTTATCAATCACAAGTAACTTCACATTATCAATCACAAATAACTTTATCAGCCACAAGTTGCTTCACATTATCAACCACAAGTAACTTCACGTTATCAATCACAAGTAACTTTATCAATCACAAGTAACTTTATAAATCACAAGTAACTTCACATTATCAATCACAAGTAACTTTATCAACCACAAGTAACTTTACGTTACCAATCACAAGTCACTTTACGTTATCAACCACAAGTAACTTTATCAATCACAAGTAACTTTATCAGCCACAAGTTGCTTCACATTATCAACCACAAGTAACTTCACGTTATCAATCACAAGTAACTTTATCAATCACAAGTAACTTTATAAATCACAAGTAACTTCACATTATCAATCACAAGTAACTTTATCAACCAAAAGTAACTATCAATCACAAGTAACTTTACATTATCCATCACAAGTAACTTTATCAACCACAAGTTACTTCACATTATCAACCACAAGTAACTTTACATTATGAATCACAAGTAACTTCACATTATCAATCACAAGTAACTTTATCAGCCACAAGTTGCTTCACATTATCAACCACAAGTAACTTCACGTTATCAATCACAAGTAACTTTATCAATCACAAGTAACTTTATAAATCACAAGTAACTTCACATTATCAATCACAAGTAACTTTATCAACCAAAAGTAACTATCAATCACAAGTAACTTTACATTATCCATCACAAGTAACTTTATCAACCACAAGTTACTTCACATTATCAACCACAAGTAACTTTACATTATGAATCACAAGTAACTTCACGTTATCAATCACAAGTAACTTTATCAACCACAAGTAACTTTATCAATCACAAGTAACTTTATCAATCACAAGTAACTTCACATTATCAATCACAAGTAACTTTATCAATCACAAGTAACTTCACATTATCAATCACAAGTAACTTTATCAATCACAAGTTACTTCGCATTATCAATCATAAGTAACTTTATCAATCACAAGTAACTTTACGTTATCAATCACAAGTAACTGCACATTATCAATCACAAGTAACTTTATCAACCACAAGTAACTTTACCAATCACAAGTAACTTTACGTTATCAATCACAAGTAACTTTATCAATCACAAGTAACTTTATCAATCACAAGTAACTGCACATTATCAATCACAAGTAACTTTATCAACCACAAGTAACTTTACCAATCACAAGTAACTATACGTTATCAATCACAAGTAACTGCACATTATCAATCACAAGTAACTTTATCAACCACAAGTAACTTTACCAATCACAAATAACTTTACGTTATCAATCACAAGTAACTTTATCAACCACAAGTAACTTTACGTTATCAATCACAAGTAACTTTACGTTACCAATCACAAGTAACTTTATCAATCACAAGTAACTTTACGTTATCAATCATAAGTAACTTTATCAAACAAACTTTATAGCAGTCACAAGTAACTTCACGTTATCAATCACAAGTAACTTTACGTTATCAATCACAAGTAACTTTATCAATCGCAAGTAACTTTAAGTTATCAATCACAAGTAACTCTATCAATCAAACTTTATAGCAATCACAAGTAACTTCACGTTATCAATCACAAGTAACTTTATCAGTCACAAGTAACTTTATCAACCACAAGTAACTTTACGTTATCAACCACAAGTAACTTTACATTATCAATCACAAGTAACTTTACGTTACCAATCACAAGTAACTTTATCAACCACAAGTAACTTTACATTATCAATCACAAGTAACTTTATCAATCACAAGTAACTTTACATTGTCAATCACAAGTAACTTTATGAATCACAAGTAACTTTATCAATCAAACTTTATAGCAATCACATATAACTTTATCACGCTGAATTATATACATGTATGAACATTATTACAATATAAATCTTAAGGTAATTTAAGTATCTTCACTATTTATATCGATATTATTGGACATGTCAGATGGAGGTGTCGAAGTATAAAACCCTTTTTGTGTATGCAATGTTGACACATGGCACGTTTATTTGTTTATTCGGATGGGTATATCATCCGTTACATGGCATCTGACACGCTGACACTTGAATTTCACTTGCAATTTAGAATGTGTTGGATTATGACATTTGTTAAAAAAGTCATTTTATAAAATTGACATTTTCTGCTTAAAGATGAACAGATTTCTTTCATACCGTTACTCAAGCCAGTAACCATAAAACAATGGTGCTTCGGTTTACATATAATCGTTACTTGCATACTTAATGTCTACTTATACAAATCGAAAAATTTATACAACAAAGTCATTTATTCTAAAATTATACACAACAGATATAGATCTACATGTTTCTGACAAATGCTATTGTACCCTTGTGAAAAAGACAAAAAAAAACACAGATAGTGGTACATGAAAACTGTATTCATAACGTGTATTGTGCGATTTAGAAACCAGTACAATTATAACAATATAGAAATGGTCGCACATTGCAACATACACGAAATACATGATACACACTCTGTGCATACTGTGATGCAATGTACATGTAGCATAGAACTACAGTTTAATGGCAGGATCCTTCTTTTCGCATCTAATTCTGACATATTTACATGTACCCTGGTATATAAAAGTTGATTTTTTTTATAGTAACAATTTAGTAGATGTATCACTGTTCAAGGGTTCGTGTTTCCTTTTCTCTTTCCATATTGTTTAAATCTTCATTTTTTTCTTCAAACCATTTAAGTAACGTGATACCATAGAACACCATGCTACTACATGTACATGTAGCTAAAAGTTTGAGAACAATAATTTATCCGTTTTGGTCACCGGTTGCTGTATCGGTAAACGTGCGATGTTGGGAACTAAAAATATATTTTTTTATATTAGATCTATTTGCTGAAAACGATGATACGTGTAGTTTAAGTTTTCCTGAATAAATGTCCCAGATAGAAACTAACTACATGTACATTACAGAACTCTGAGACAGTTTCCATAAAACTTATATTAAAATATGTTTGTTTTTAACAAACTTTTATAATACACTCATACAGCAACCAGTGGTTTTGATTTTATGCATGAACACATTATGTCCTTTTACATATTCATTACATGTTTATGTAAAACAAAGCATCCCGCAATTTGAAAACAAACCTTTCACAATTTCAATACACTCACACTGCACACTGCTGACACACGTTGCTATTTATAGACAATTATGCAAGCGCCCAGCTAGGTGAACGGTGTACTGACGATACACAAAAAACATTAAACGTACGGGAATTTTTAATAGAAACTACGCCGATGTATTTCGTGATACATGTACTGAACACGTACATGTACAGAAAGTAAAAATTTGTACATGTATGTGCATAAAATTATACTACCGGAACATGTAGATATACAGTACATTGATAGCAAAGGTAAATGCCCGCGATGGCCCGCGATTTCACACCAGGTCACGCAGTGTGCGAATCAAAACGGATGACCGGAAAACGAAGCATATCCCTAAGTTTTGTAACGCTTTTGGGGGAAAGATGCACATCCACTCCATATAAGTTTAATTTCATACTTTATCAATGAAATACACTGAATACCTCATCGAATCGCATTAATAAATGAGTGCTTTGAGTGTATTAAAAAAGTTCGCATTCTTCTCACAAAACGTTCCAGGGCCACGCATATGACCTAGATATTCGGCAAAGTGATGATTGGGAGGTCGCCGACATGATTTTGCACTACCCCTGAAACGAGAAACTTGTTATTTGGGGAGGTGTATTTCACACAATCTGGCGAGTGACACCGATAGAGGGGCTCTGTAAGAGTTATTTCAAAGACCGGTTAGCAAAATATAAGCACCGTGCTTGATATTTAAAGGACCGCGCTAATTTTAAAGGACAGCGCTAATAGCGATTTTGAATTTCAAGCACAGCGGCACCACGATGCTTAAAGGCGCTGGGGAGAACCCTGTACTATCTGAACCGAAATATTTGTTATATTAATCTTTTTAAAGTTGTGACGGCCAACCCTTTCCAGACGAAGTCAAAACATATTAAAATTTCCTTCATTTGTAAGAAATATCGGGACACTCAAACTTTGCAAACTAAAACTCAACCAGAAATAATCTTTAATCCGTAAAGTTATTTGTTGAAAAATAAAGAGCTCTCCCTTGATTAAAGTTCATCAGTTTGAAAGAGTGCATTTCATTGGTTGATTACACGATTTGAACCAATCACATCACAGCTTTCATATTAACATTGAGTGGTCACGCAAATTGTCATGTTGTAGATTAGAAGAAGAAAGATCACTCAAATATGAACAGTTTGAGCGGTGATTTCGATTTTATATTCTTATTTTTCGATGAATTGCTGTATTTTCTATTTTTAGTTCATTTTTATCAAGACTGTATGTATCATAAAAACGCTTTACAGCGAACGCTTATTCACAAATGCAAGCTGCTAAATTAACACCGGGAATGCGCACCTGTTTTTGGATGGTTTAAGTTGCGGGACCCGGTATGGTATTTGATGTGATTTGCGGCTTGCGGGACCCGGTATGGTTTTTGATGTGATTTGCGGCGCGATTATAAAAAAGCAAAAGAAAAGAGTAGTTATCTTTTATATGATGGAATTGATAAATGAAACGAAAATAATGGAAAATAGAACCTTATTGTTTGATTCTAATCGCATGTGTATTATTAATCATTAATAAAACAAAGTAACAAAGCGAAGTATTCAATATCGACAAAAAATATGTACTGGCAACTATTCATTGGCATTAACAATTTCTGGGCAACTAAAAAATAAATCAGGGTAAGTGACTTTTCAGTCAGGGCAAGTGGACTTTTGAAATTTACTTGCCCTGGGCTAGTCCCCAGTTTTAATTTTCTTGGAGCACTGATTCAGGTCATGTGACCATTGCGGTGATAAATATATTTCCTGCAAAATTAAGACAATTTCAAAATTGCGACCAACGTTTCCTTTTGACACTCGCAATTCTCTGCACAACATCCAATTGTTTATCTTTATATTTTAAATCCTAATTATACTCCGAGAAGAGTGTGTTCGGATCCTAAAATCCCTCCATGTTGTCAGTTGATAGATTAGTGGAGTTATTTGATGAGGGGTCTATGAATGCCTTCACCGCACGCGAGAATATCACGGGAATTCAATTAATGTGCAAAATGACAATATCGAGGATATAGTAAATAAATGTTTTATTGTGTCACTATAATCGATATTAAAGGTGCAGTTTTATCATTGCAGCTTGGTATTTATAATAAACATTAATTGATCAATTTGTTTGACTAAATTATCATAAAAAAACGACCTGACGCCGCAAACATCGTTGAAAGTGCATGACTGTGTGTTTAAATTAGCAATCCCCCCCATTTTCACTGTAGGAGTTCCTCTGACCCTAAAAAGCCACACAAAAACATAAAAATGGCTTTTAGGGTCGGAGAAGGCTCGGATTAATAAGTGTACAGCTAGGCTAAAGTGAAGAATTATCTTCTTTTTTTTATCTTCACACTAAAATTTTAATCCAGAAAACATTTTGATATGAATACATTAGTTTAAATCTAGGTACTATGCCAGGGGTCTGGAAATATTTTGAAAATCCACTTGCCCAGGGCAAGTCCAGTTGGTGCTATGCGGATTATGACTTTTCGCAGCATGCCCGCGGCCGTTTTTCAATCGAAGTCACAAATCCCCGCGATCGTACTGCGGATCGTCACCCGAAATATATTCCCCACGACCATAAAAATCGCCGCAATTGCAAAATCCAGTCTCGAAAGAAAGCAATCACCACCATTCTCTGTGATAGGTTTACGGGGAAACCCACAATCCTTTGCGATGTGTGTACCTATTAACAAGGCGGCACTAATAACGGCACTAATAACGGGTTTATGATCCGGAATTCTTATTTCTGACTAAAGAACCCATCGATGTCTTAATAATCAATAGCAGAATAGTAAAATTATTTAGAAATAAGGATTAATTTAAAATTTAAAATCCAGTATAAGAATTACTAATTGAATTTTTTGTTCAGTCGCCGCGAAGTCGGTAATAAGAACCACCATATAACTATCGTGACCCAGTATACATTATCTGGGCATTTGAATTTTCCCAAAACAAAACTAAAATTGTCTTCTGCTTCAATTTTTTAATAGTTATTGAATAATAATGCATTAAACTGACTGCATAATTGTACATTGATAATGAAGGTAAATCGCGGAGATGGCCTGTGATTTCACACCGGGTTACGCAGTGTGCGAATCAATACGGATCACGGCGAATCGCGGTGATTGTGTCGCGATGGTTAGAAGTCATTGTCCCCGCGTTGAGTGGACTGTACGCCGATCGCGGGGACAAAATCAGTGTTTCCGCGGTGAGATAAAATCCCCGGCGTTGAGTGTGATTAGTCGTCATCCGCGTGGCACCAGCTGTAGATTTTCAAAATCCACAAAATGTCACTTGCCCCAATTTCAAAAGTCACTTGCCCTAAAATAAAGCTATGTCAACATGCCTTTTTTTGAGACTGTGCGCTTATTTGAATACTATTACTGTTTTTTGTCATAATTTTTTAGATGATTTCATTGTAAATGTAATGTTTTAAATTAGGAAGGATCAAAGCTATAGGTTATTAACATTATGTTTTCCTCCACCGGTGGGAGTGGGTGAGGGGGGTGTCGGCAGGATACCCCGAGGATAAGACCACTGATGAACATGGTAGGGAATTAAATGAACCGAACACTTTTTTTCTACTTAGACTACATCAGATAAAAAAAGAAATATGCATTAGGTCAAACAGAAGTTTTTTCCTACTTTCACTTTCGTTATAGACATCACGTAGATAAATCAGCAAGCTCATTTTTCTACGTTGGAAATTATAAGCACGGTTTATGCCTAAATCTGACTGGTATGGTGTTTTTTTCTGTTAATATCTTTTTGAGATACCAATTCTTCGAATAATTATCAAAATTAGGCAAGGTCGAAGCAGAACTTGGATATAACGGCAAACATGCTTCAAAACAAAAACACACTATACCGTCGTTGATCTCGGATTCATTCAAAACAAAAAAGGCATTTTGAAATAAAAGCAGATGCACACTGATGCATTGCGACATGCGTCGATAGTCTCTTTGCTCATCAAACAATGCCGTTTAATTGCCCTACTTGTTTGCAAATTGGTTCGATTGACTCACCATTGTTTCACTTTACCACGTGGTAGTGAACGAGAGTTGTTTCATTGGCTGATAAAAATACATTGGTTATTTGATTGGATAATATGGATACAGTACTAGGTCAAGTGTTGCATCATGATTTTTAATTATTGAACAAAAGATTACCTCGGGTCACTACGACACAACGACCGGAATACAAAGAATCATTAGCCCAGTTTGTCGCCTGTCACTTTATTCAGGGAGTAAGTATACTTATGTATACATACATGTTTATAATTACTCCCGGCTTTATTATACATGTAGCCATTTTTGGAAGGAAACTTTTAAACAATAGAATTATTTATTTTAAAACAAACATCCCAAAAATCGATACATTATATGTTAATTTCTTTTTGATTACAGTTGCCCGTACCTTGCTGTACATGTGACTCCAGCAATCCCTGCAATTGGTGGAGCTCTGTTTATATTTGTAATGGCTACACTGTTCCGTACAAGTTTCAGTGACCCCGGGGTCATACCACGTGCCACTCCCGACGAAGCAGCTGACATAGAGAGGCAGATTGGTGAGTCACTGTTTTTTAGCCACTTTAGCGAAAAAGCCTGCCATAATCGGCAACAAATCCTTTAGTCCATGTGTCTGAAAACATTAATTAATGTTTTAGTTTGAAAACATTAACGTTTTTGTTAAAGCTACAGAGTCTCTATATAAATCGATTTCTTCTTTGTATGTGTGTCTTTATTTGTAACTTCATGTTCACCAGCTCGTGTTGAAATCGGGTACTTAAGCGAGCAAATATAACGCAGAACATCATTTATTGTATAGATATCGTCCAACTGTACCTGTACACAGGTAACATTATGATTTAAGGAAGAAGAAAAAAGTTGCCTCTTTCGGGACTCGAATACACAACCTTCTGAATTCAAGTCAGGTGCTCTTTCCACTGAGCTATAACGCTTCTTGAAAAAACGTTTACTACCATTTATTAAGAGGCAAAATAACAAGGCAAAATAATCTGAACGCAACTCTTGATGCACCTGTAAATTAACATTGTCTGGTGTAATATTATATGTTATCAATATGAAACCAATATTCTGCCTCAAAACAACCATATCTCGACTTGTTATTTAGCGCTTTAGAGTTTGTGTGTGCGCTAGTTATTACGTAATGCCTCTTTATTGTTAAAAATGCTACAAGATATCAATAAATAGCCGTGGTCAAGATATCAATAAATAGCCGTGGACATCATACAAACGCAACATCCGTGGTTCAAATCCTGTTACGGGCAATTATTTTTTTTATCACTTTTTTTATCACTTATATATGTATTCTGAAGCCATATATTTGTCGATGTTGCTTGTACGAAGGCTAAATAAAAATGTGATATTTTACGTACCTATTTCTGCTTAAATACCGACTTTTGGGGCGTTCGTCGATATGAAACTACTTCGCAAGTGACTCATTCATTTTCATGAGTTATTACCATTATAAAATAGAGACTTTGTAGCTTTAAGCTCTATTTCCAAGGCAGTCGCACTATTTGTCCAAAAGTTTTTCACATTTATAATTACATACTGTATAATTTGCAACCATTCCAAAAGTATATCACCTTGCTTAACCTACTTTTTAACCAGGTTTTCATTCGAAAACTCTGGTTAATATTAGATTGGGTATGTCATTTGGCGGGTGTGTGGGCAGACGTGTGGCATCAAACTTCAATAACTTTAGTTAGGAATGAGATATTGGAACGAAACTAGCTGTGTAGGTACATGTACCTTATATAAATGGAAAAGAAGCTTGGCATTGCATTTGGGGTCACTGGGGTCAAGGTCACTTTTACTAAAAATAGAAAAACTGTTTCTTTAGTTCAGAATGAGATATTGAAACGAAACTTGCTGTGTAGGTAGCTTATATCAAAAGGAAGTTTGGGAATGCATTTTGGGTCACTGTGGTCAAGGTCATTGTTACTGAAAATAGGAAAATGGTTTCCACTCAATAACTTAGTTGGGAATGAGATATTGGATCGAAACTTGCTGTGCTACTAACAAATCCTTTCTTTACAATCCTCATTTACTGTATATGCATATTTGTTTATTCAGTGTGTCTTAAAAAAGTTACTGTTTGCCTTTAGCGCAGGTTTGTTAAATACACTAAAATTGTTTTTACTCTGTTTTTTTATTCTTAATTTTACTTACTTTTTACAATTGAAGCAACTCTTTACAATTGAACCATAATACTGATGCTGTTGTTGTTATTTTTTATTTGCATTTACATGTATGTTTGTGATTAAAATGTTATTCTATTTACTGTTTATATCACTTTAATACTAGAACTTCAACAACTTCATTTATATAATTTGCTGTGTTTTTGTAGAAAAACGTCCTTTGTTACTTCTTTTTCATCTTACTGGCAAGTGTAATAGCATTTCAAATGGAAAACCTAGTTTTCCTGGAATTTCCATGTTTCTTATTTGTTTATTCAGTGTGTCTTGAAAAAGGTACTGTTTGCATTTAGCTCAGGTTTGTTAATTACATGAACATGTAGGTCTAATTAAATTGTTTTTACATGACCGTGTTTTTGTTCTTAATTTCATTTACTCTACATTTGAACCATAATACTGATGCTGTTGTTGTTGTTTTTTCCAGAGATTCCTAACTCGTCTGTGCCTGGAACGACATACCGACCTCCTCCGCGTACAAAGGAGGTCGTGATAAGGGGTCAAGTGGTGAAGCTCAAGTACTGCTTCACGTGTAAAATATTCCGCCCACCCCGGGCCTCTCATTGTAGCCTTTGTGATAATTGCGTAGGTGAGTAATCGAATCTTCTTCTATTCCTCCCCTTTTCAAAAGTCTTTATTAGGACTGAGACGAGCACCTGCTTGTTTGGTATCGACTGCTTCCTGTCCAAATCATTACATTAAGTTAGGAAAGACACGCATTTTCAAATTCATGTCTCGTCTAACAGGAACCAGACTATGAATTTCTAAGACAGAAAATGGACCATAGTTTTGCTAAAATGCAATATAGTATGGAACTAATTTAACATTTTTAGCCACTTGCTATAAAAAAGTAAGTGCGAAGGTTTGCACTTGCTATTTTAATCAAGGTACTGGCATTAATAATTTAAAACCTCGATTCATTTTAGAAGGATTGCTATACATGTAATAAATGCCATTTTTACATTCGCTGGATGCAGGAATGTAATAATGTATACTTATACTTACTTATATTCACTTACTTATATTCACCTGTTTAACTAAGTCAGATAAATATGTTCAGTGAATAAATGTTGACTGAGACCTAGTCAGTTTCTTTAATTACTTGAACATTTCAGCCCTTGCTAAATTTTCTACTTGCAATCTGGAAAAATCAACTTGTATTTAGCAAGTAACTAAGTGTTAAATACTGAAGATGTATGCAAAGTTTAATTGAATTTGAATAGGCAATGTATACAGACTTAAAAAAAAAAAGAAGCAAAACTTCTAACATAGCTTCTAACTCCAAACTCCAAAGAAAACATCCCTTAATTTCCCCAAATTCAAAATCATGTATTAATTGTGGCCTGGAACTTAACATTAGCATGTTTAATTGTACTTAATCCATTTATTTTGTATTTGCTTTATTATAACTGACCTCGCTGTTGATACTTGTATTGAGACTATAACGGAGTTTTGGAAATGAAAGAAAAGTCCTTTCTGGAAATTGTCAGATGTTGAATTATTAATTAATTATTATTTAACCCGTAACCCGTTACATATATATAATGGACTGTTCTTTCTTTGAATTAAGACCATTCCATTTATGTGACAAAGGGCTGTTTTGGGGAAAATGACTGATCAGCAGCCAGACATTGAAAATCCTGATCATCTTACTTGCAGGCTGATCTGGGTTTACAATGGACGCAAAGGCTATTATAGTCGTGGTTAAGGGTTACTAGGCGTGGTCACCGAACACTCAACATGTTGATTATTGTAAAATTGTAAAATTGAAATGAAATGGGATTTTACGCCCCAGAGACAAATCATACTAAGTTTTATTGGGACAGCAACCTCAGAGGGAGAAGACGCATGAAGTTTCTCATCAGACATGCCTCCGCCCGGGAGCAAACGTGCACAGAGCAGATGTCTGTAACTCTGAAGTTCAGTGCCTTATCTACCTAAGCACTTAGTTCAGGGAACACCTCCATCACGGAGGCCGATCATCTTTCTCAAATGTCACGTTAAATGCTGTTAATAAAAATCTAGGTCGGATTTCTTACTGCTAAGCTGCTTATTGAGCCTGTTATCGGATCCTGTATTTTCTATCCAGAGTAGATGCTCTTACTGTTCAAAAGTTCATATATTGATTAAAAGCCGTCTTACATCGTCTTTTTTTCCTGTGAAATCAATGAAATATGATGCAGTTGCATCAACTGTTTGTAAAGTTTACTAAGCTGTGACTTGCCTGCGAAGTTGTTAATTGAATATTGATCCTTATTCTCTGAATTCGGCGAATGCGTGGGGTTATAGAATTTACATTGTTCGGCTTTCCAGCAGAAATATCTTGAATGCACAACTCCTTGTGTCGCCTGCGTAGCATAACAAACACTTAGATATCACTTTGTCGGTCCCTCGCCATCGTCGTCGTCTGTCACACTTTAACCTTCAATCTAACCTTGGCCATAACTTGAAAAATGTGCGCCCTGTGTTCATGAAACTTCACACACATCTTCATCTTAACCAAAAAAATGTTGTTACACATGTTCAATATTTGTGGCTTTCATTTTGGCAGAGTTATGCCCTTTTTCATAAAAGTTTAACCTGCTGCCTAACCTAGCTAATAACTTGGCCAAGTATTGACCTATGGTCATGAAACTTTATACAGTTCTTCCTTACCAATTATCCAATGCAGATGACCCTTTTCATAAATGTTAACACTTACAAAAACACCTGCTCCATTCTTCATGCAGGATTGCACCCCCTGTCTTCAAAATTTATAGTTAGATTGTACTTGCTGAAATAAAAACACGACAGGCGACACAAGTGTTCCGTGGAAATCCCTTCGAGTGCATTGTATCCTACCGATTCAACTGTAACTTTTAAGGATCAGTAGGTTCCATGTATCGGAATTAATCCACAAGGCCTCGACATTAACGGCTGTCCGATAGCCCAGAACAACTAAAAGTTGCTGTCGGACGAGTACTCACTGCTCACCTGTCTGATCGGACAACCAAATATGTCTAGTACTTCTTGTTCCTTCCTAATCCGTAAGCCTAGTCTTGCGTTTATTGTTTACAACTTCAAACTTCCGCTCTCAAACGGTGTTCACCTAAGAATTAACCAATCAGCACGTTTAGTAGCCAGTAGGTCAAAGAGTATTTGCATGAAGTCCGCCGATTGGTTGTTTATGTTACAGGACTGGTGCTTGTATTCAACCAATTGTTGCAGCTGTTCTATCGTTTACTTTGGTAACGGTCACAAAATGGCGACGCACTGACAAACTCATCTGTCGAAGTTTTTTAAGGTGCCGATGAGAGTGTTGCCAGATAAATGGCCGAAAAAACAACAACAGAATACAAGAAAAAAATAAAGCAAGGATGGGTACGAAGTTGGGCAGTCACTTTTTTTATGGCTACTTTTGACCTGCATTTTTTGGCAAAAAGTACATTCTTCTTTTGGTCAAACACATTTCTGCGCAAACACTACTTATAGATTGTGTTGTGAAAGATAACAACTAACTCCTTTTCGTTATTTGAGTAACCTATCAATACCGCTAAATTTGTACAGAAAATATGTACCTGCAGTTTTTTTGTGAGTGCTAAAAATTTCAGCTTGCATTTTCTCAAAACAACTTGCATTATGCGAGTCTGCGAGTGCTAAATTCGTGCCCTGAATATATTAATGAAAAAATAAAAGATTGGTTTTATTCAATTACAAGGGATCTCATAAGAAACTGTTTCTGTTCTTGTTAACCTCTTTTTATGTTGTCTTAATTTCCCTTAACTCTTACAAAATAATATAGAATTTTTAAGGAAACCTTCATATAACTATAAAGAAAATACATTTGTCTACACTAGGAAGCAAGAAAAAACTATTACATGGAAGAATTTTATTTCGTAGGTATGCAGTAAAACCTGGGCAAGTAAAAACTTATTTCGAACAAGTAAATATTACATCCTGGTTGTAAAAAAGTAAGCTCCAAGGCCTGAAGCCTGTAGCTATATTTAAAGAAATCTTATTTGATATTAATGCTAGGGGCATTGTTTCAGGATCATATGTATCCTTTGCCCTCTTTGGGGTAGCCCTAAATAATCTAGGGTAATGTCTTGATGAGCGTTAAAAAACTGTGAAAGTACATAAAGCGCCTGATAAAAAAATCATCATAATTATACACATATTTTTGTGTGTGATTTTATTGCTTTGAAAGGTATAGGAAAAGCCACAAAAAGACAAACACTTAACATGACTATTTGAAGAATAAGAGAGATTATGTAATCACTCCAACATCATCTTCCTACTTCAACTGGCCTTGAATTCACCAACCATTCTTGAGAATATTCTTAGACTTAAGTATGCAAATTTCAATCACAAATATCTCTATAAGTTTGAATTATAAACTTTCATAAACAGCTGCTATGTATAAATATGATAAATGCTAATGAATAGCAACTTCATATGACTGTTTATCTCTGACGATCTTGGGAATATTTGTGAACGAAATTTGAGTACTTGAGCTCAAGTCAATAGTTTGAAGTCAAGAATGGTTGGTGAATTTCAGGCCAGGAGTTTTACATGTAAGCCATGTTTCAGGTCTATATTTTTTACATGCTTAGTCGTAGACCAACCTAATTGGGCATGAGCTTCCTTCTAATATTATTTTCTGAGTAAGTAATTTTGGTTCCTATAATCCCCGGACTCCCATGGAATTCAAATTGTGCAATGTCCCATTTCACATGAAATTTAGCATGCAAGCTGTGTTTCCATATCTCAAACATCGCTTGTCCAAGCTCAACCAAATTTGGCATGATATTTCTTATAATATTATCTAGGCTGCGTCAGTAAATTTTGTTTTCTTTAAGTTCTTGGCTCCAATGTAACCTAAATTGTGAATTGTCCATAAAATGTACAAGAAAGGCAGATCAAAGTTGGCATGTAGCGTATGGTATATAATATCTCTTAAGTTACTTGTTCTTAGCCCAATTAAATGTTGGCATGGGAATATTTATACATGTAACACTATCTAGATGGGTACTTATTAATTAAATCATAGAGCTTAGCCTATGAAACTTGCAATATTGATGTTTAATTATGGTTAACATCCAAGCTGTTCTTTATGACTATTCATGTATCTTTTACACTTCATATTCGCAGCTCAACCATTGTGAGGTTTGCTTTAAAAAATATCATTTTATAGAACCGGTATGCATATATGGGGATTAAAATTGTGTTAAACAATCATTCCTGGAACTACTATAATTACATGCGTCAAGCAAGGTTGAGCTACAAGTACCATTCCTGGAACTACTATAATTACATGTGTCAAGCAAGGTTGAGCTGCAAGTACCATTTCTGGAACTACTATAATTACATGCGTCAAGCAAGGTTGAGCTACAAGTACCATTCCTGGAACTACTATAATTACATGCGTCAAGAAAGGTTGAGCTACAAGTACCATTCCTGGAACTACTATAATTACATGTGTCAAGCAAGGTTGAGCTGCAAGTACCATTTCTGGAACTACTATAATTACATGCGTCAAGCAAGGTTGAGCTACAAGTACCATTCCTGGAACTACTATAATTACATGCGTCAAGCAAGGTTGAAACTACAAGTACCATTCCTGGAACTACTATAATTACATGCGTCAAGCAAGGTTGAGCTACAAGTACCATTCCTGGAACTACTATAATTACATGTGTCAAGCAAGGTTGAGCTACAAGTATCATTCCTGGAACTACTATAATTACATGCGTCAAGCAAGGTTGAAACTACAAGTACCATTCCTGGAACTACTATAATTACATGCGTCAAGCAAGGTTGAGCTACAAGTACCATTCCTGGAACTACTATAATTACATGCGTCAAGCAAGGTTGAGCTACAAGTACCATTCCTGGAACTACTATAATTACATGTGTCAAGCAAGGTTGAGCTATAAGTACCATTCCTGGAACTACTATAATTACATGTGTCAAGCAAGGTTGAGCTACAAGTACCATTCCTGGAACTACTATAATTACATGCGTCAAGCAAGGTTGAAACTACAAGTACCATTCCTGGAACTACTATAATTACATGCGTCAAGCAAGGTTGAGCTACAAGTACCATTCCTGGAACTACTATAATTACATGCGTCAAGCAAGGTTGAAACTGCAAGAACCATTCCTGGAACTACTATAATTACATGCGTCAAGCAAGGTTGAGCTACAAGTACCATTCCTGGAACTACTATAATTACATGCGTCAAGCAAGGTTGAAACTACAAGTACCATTCCTGGAACTACTATAATTACATGCGTCAAGCAAGGTTGAGCTACAAGTACCATTCCTGGAACTACTATAATTACATGCGTCAAGCAAGGTTGAGCTGCAAGTACCATTCCTGGAACTACTATAATTACATGCGTCAAGCAAGGTTGAGCTACAAGTGCCATTCCTGGAACTACTATAATTACATGCGTCAAGCAAGGTTGAGCTACAAGTACCATTCCTGGAACTACTATAATTACATGCGTCAAGCAAGGTTGAGCTTCAAGTATCATTCCTGGAACTACTATAATTACATGCGTCAAGCAAGGTTGAGCTACAAGTACCATTCCTGGAACTACTATAATTACATGCATCAAGCAAGGTTGAAACTACAAGTACCATTCCTGGAACTACTATAATTACATGCGCCAAGCAAGGTTGAAACTACAAGTACCATTCCTGGAACTACTATAATTACATGCGTCAAGCAAGGTTGAGCTGCAAGTACCATTCCTGGAACTACTATAATTACATGCGTCAAGCAAGGTTGAGCTACAAGTACCATTCCTGGAACTACTATAATTACATGCGTCAAGCAAGGTTGAGCTACAAGTACCATTCCTGGAACTACTATAATTACATGCGTCAAGCAAGGTTGAGCTGCAAGTACCATTCCTGGAACTACTATAATTACATGCGTCAAGCAAGGTTGAGCTACAAGTACCATTCCTGGAACTACTATAATTACATGCGTCAAGCAAGGTTGAGCTACAAGTACCATTCCTGGAACTACTATAATTACATGCGTCAAGCAAGGTTGAGCTGCAAGTACCATTCCTGGAACTACTATAATTACATGCGTCAAGCAAGGTTGAACTACAAGTACCATTCCTGGAACTACTATAATTACATGCGTCAAGCAAGGTTGAGCTACAAGTACCATTCCTGGAACTACTATAATTACATGCGTCAAGCAAGGTTGAGCTACAAGTACCATTCCTGGAACTACTATAATTACATGCATCAAGCAAGGTTGAAACTACAAGTACCATTCCTGGAACTACTATAATTACATGCGTCAAGCAAGGTTGAGCTACAAGTACCATTCCTGGAACTACTATAATTACATGCATCAAGCAAGGTTGAAACTACAAGTACCATTCCTGGAACTACTATAATTACATGCGTCAAGCAAGGTTGAGCTACAAGTACCATTCCTGGAACTACTATAATTACATGCGTCAAGCAAGGTTGAAACTACAAGTACCATTCCTGGAACTACTATAATTACATGCGCCAAGCAAGGTTGAAACTACAAGTACCATTCCTGGAACTACTATAATTACATGCGTCAAGCAAGGTTGAGCTACAAGTACCATTCCTGGAACTACTATAATTACATGCGTCAAGCAAGGTTGAGCTACAAGTACCATTCCTGGAACTACTATAATTACATGCGTCAAGCAAGGTTGAGCTGCAAGTACCATTCCTGGAACTACTATAATTACATGCGTCAAGCAAGGTTGAGCTACAAGTACCATTCCTGGAACTACTATAATTACATGCGTCAAGCAAGGTTGAGCTGCAAGTACCATTCCTGGAACTACTATAATTACATGCGTCAAGCAAGGTTGAGCTGCAAGTACCATTCCTGGAACTACTATAATTACATGCGTCAAGCAAGGTTGAGCAACAAGTACCATTCCTGGAACTACTATAATTACATGCGTCAAGCAAGGTTGAGCTACAAGTACCATTCCTGGAACTACTATAATTACATGCGTCAAGCAAGGTTGAGCTACAAGTACCATTCCTGGAACTACTATAATTACATGCGTCAAGCAAGGTTGAGCTACAAGTACCATTCCTGGAACTACTATAATTACATGCGTCAAGCAAGGTTGAACTACAAGTACCATTCCTGGAACTACTATAATTACATGCGTCAAGCAAGGTTGAGCTACAAGTACCATTCCTGGAACTACTATAATTACATGCGTCAAGCAAGGTTGAACTACAAGTACCATTCCTGGAACTACTATAATTACATGCGTCAAGCAAGGTTGAGCTACAAGTACCATTCCTGGAACTACTATAATTACATGCGTCAAGCAAGGTTGAGCTACAAGTACCATTCCTGGAACTACTATAATTACATGCGTCAAGCAAGGTTGAAACTACAAGTACCATTCCTGGAACTACTATAATTACATGCGTCAAGCAAGGTTGAGCTACAAGTACCATTCCTGGAACTACTATAATTACATGCGTCAAGCAAGGTTGAAACTACAAGTACCATTCCTGGAACTACTATAATTACATGCGTCAAGCAAGGTTGAGCTACAAGTACCATTCCTGGAACTACTATAATTACATGCGTCAAGCAAGGTTGAAACTACAAGTACCATTCCTGGAACTACTATAATTACATGCGTCAAGCAAGGTTGAAACTACAAGTACCATTCCTGGAACTACTATAATTACATGCGTCAAGCAAGGTTGAGCTACAAGTACCATTCCTGGAACTACTATAATTACATGCGTCAAGCAAGGTTGAACTACAAGTACCATTCCTGGAACTACTATAATTACATGCGTCAAGCAAGGTTGAGCTACAAGTACCATTCCTGGAACTACTATAATTACATGCGTCAAGCAAGGTTGAGCTACAAGTACCATTCCTGGAACTACTATAATTACATGCGTCAAGCAAGGTTGAAACTACAAGTACCATTCCTGGAACTACTATAATTACATGCGTCAAGCAAGGTTGAGCTACAAGTACCATTCCTGGAACTACTATAATTACATGCGTCAAGCAAGGTTGAGCTACAAGTACCATTCCTGGAACTACTATAATTACATGCGTCAAGCAAGGTTGAAACTACAAGTACCATTCCTGGAACTACTATAATTACATGCGTCAAGCAAGGTTGAGCTACAAGTACCATTCCTGGAACTACTATAATTACATGCGTCAAGCAAGGTTGAGCTACAAGTACCATTCCTGGAACTACTATAATTACATGTGTCAAGCAAGGTTGAAACTACAAGTACCATTCCTGGAACTACTATAATTACATGCGTCAAGCAAGGTTGAAACTATAAGTACCATTCCTGGAACTACTATAATTACATGCGTCAAGCAAGGTTGAGCTACAAGTACCATTCCTGGAACTACTATAATTACATGTGTCAAGCAAGGTTGAAACTACAAGTACCATTCCTGGAACTACTATAATTACATGCGTCAAGCAAGGTTGAAACTATAAGTACCATTCCTGGAACTACTATAATTACATGTGTCAAGCAAGGTTGAGCTACAAGTACCATTCCTGGATCTACTATAATTACATGCGTCAAGCAAGGTTGAAACTACAAGTACTATTCCTGGAACTACTATAATTACATGTGTCAAGCAAGGTTGAGCTACAAGTACCATTCCTGGATCTACTATAATTACATGCGTCAAGCAAGGTTGAAACTACAAGTACCATTCCTGGAACTACTATAATTACATGTGTCAAGCAAGGTTGAGCTACAAGTACCATTCCTGGATCTACTATAATTACATGCGTCAAGCAAGGTTGAAACTACAAGTACCATTCCTGGAACTACTATAATTACATGCGTCAAGCAAGGTTGAGCTACAAGTACCATTCCTGGATCTACTATAATTACATGCGTCAAGCAAGGTTGAGCTACAAGTACCATTCCTGGAACTACTATAATTACATGCGTCAAGCAAGGTTGAAACTACAAGTACCATTCCTGGAACTACTATAATTACATGCGTCAAGCAAGGTTGAGCTACAAGTACCATTCCTGGATCTACTATAATTACATGCGTCAAGCAAGGTTGAGCTTCAAGTATCATTCCTGGAACTACTATAATTACATGCGTCAAGCAAGGTTGAGCTACAAGTACCATTCCTGGAACTACTATAATTACATGCGTCAAGCAAGGTTGAAACTACAAGTACCATTCCTGGAACTACTATAATTACATGCGCCAAGCAAGGTTGAAACTACAAGTACCATTCCTGGAACTACTATAATTACATGCGTCAAGCAAGGTTGAAACTACAAGTACCATTCCTGGAACTACTATAACTACATGCATCAAGCAAGGTTGAAACTACAAGTACCATTCCTGGAACTACTATAATTACATGCGCCAAGCAAGGTTGAAACTACAAGTACCATTCCTGGAACTACTATAATTACATGCGTCAAGCAAGGTTGAAACTGCAAGAACCATTCCTGGAACTACTATAATTACATGCGTCAAGCAAGGTTGAGCTACAAGTACCATTCCTGGAACTACTATAATTACATGCGTCAAGCAAGGTTGAGCTTCAAGTATCATTCCTGGAACTACTATAATTACATGCGTCAAGCAAGGTTGAGCTACAAGTACCATTCCTGGAACTACTATAATTACATGCGTCAAGCAAGGTTGAGCTACAAGTACCATTCCTGGAACTACTATAATTACATGCGTCAAGCAAGGTTGAAACTACAAGTACCATTCCTGGAACTACTATAATTACATGCGTCAAGCAAGGTTGAGCTACAAGTACCATTCCTGGAACTACTATAATTACATGCGTCAAGCAAGGTTGAGCTTCAAGTATCATTCCTGGAACTACTATTATTACATGCGTCAAGCAAGGTTGAGCTACAAGTACCATTCCTGGAACTACTATAATTACATGCGTCAAGCAAGGTTGAGCTACAAGTACCATTCCTGGAACTACTATAATTCATGCGTCAAGCAAGGTTGAGCTACAAGTACCATTCCTGGAACTACTATAATTCATGCGTCAAGCAAGGTTGAGCTACAAGTACCATTCCTGGAACTACTATAATTACATGCGTCAAGCAAGGTTGAGCTACAAGTACCATTCCTGGAACTACTATAATTACATGTGTCAAGCAAGGTTGAGCTACAAGTACCATTCCTGGAACTACTATAATTACATGTGTCAAGCAAGGTTGAGCTACAAGTACCATTCCTGGAACTACTATAATTACATGTGTCAAGCAAGGTTGAGCTACAAGTACCATTCCTGGAACTGCTATAATTACATGCGCCAAGCAAGGTTGAAACTACAAGTACCATTCCTGGAACTACTATAATTACATGCGTCAAGCAAGGTTGAGCTACAAGTACCATTCCTGGAACTACTATAATTACATGCGTCAAGCAAGGTTGAGCTACAAGTACCATTCCTGGAACTACTATAATTACATGCAGGAGGCAAGGTTGAGCTACAAGTACCATTCCTGGAACTACTATAATTACATGCAGGAGGCAAGGTTGAGCTACAAGTACCATTCCTGGAACTACTATAATTACATGCGTCAAGCAAGGTTGAAACTACAAGTACCATTCCTGGAACTACTATAATTACATGTGTCAAGCAAGGTTGAGCTACACGTACCATTCCTGGAACTACTATAATTACATGCTTCAAGCAAGGTTGAGCTACAAGTACCATTCCTGGAACTACAATAATTACATGCAGGAGGCAAGGTTGAGCTACAAGTACCATTCCTGGAACTACTATAATTACATGCAGGAGGCAAGGTTGAGCTACAAGTACCATTCCTGGAACTACTATAATTTCATGCGTCAAGCAAGGTTGAAACTACAAGTACCATTCCTGGAACTACTATAATTACATGTGTCAAGCAAGGTTGAGCTACACGTACCATTCCTGGAACTACTATAATTACATGCTTCAAGCAAGGTTGAGCTACAAGTACCATTCCTGGAACTACTATAATTACATGCAGGAGGCAAGGTTGAGCTACAAGTACCATTCCTGGAACTACTATAATTACATGCAGGAGGCAAGGTTGAGCTACAAGTACCATTCCTGGAACTACTATAATTACATGCGTCAAGCAAGGTTGAGCTACAAGTACCATTCCTGGAACTACTATAATTACATGCAGGAGGCAAGGTTGAGCTACAAGTACCATTCCTGGAACTACTATAATTACATGCAGGAGGCAAGGTTGAGCTACAAGTACCATTCCTGGAACTACTATAATTACATGCGTCAAGCAAGGTTGAAACTACAAGTACCATTCCTGGAACTACTATAATTACATGTGTCAAGCAAGGTTGAGCTACAAGTACCATTCCTGGAACTACAATAATTACATGCGTCAAGCAAGGTTGAGCTACAAGTACCATTCCTGGAACTACTATAATTACATGTGTCAAGCAAGGTTGAGCTTCAAGTATCATTCCTGGAATTACTATAATTCATGCGTCAAGCAAGGTTGAGCTACAAGTACCATTCCTGGAACTACTATAATTACATGCGTCAAGCAAGGTTGAGCTACAAGAACCATTCCTGGAACTACTATAATTACATGTGTCAAGCAAGGTTGAGCTACAAGTACCATTCCTGGAACTACTATAATTACATGCGTCAAGCAAGGTTGAGCTACAAGTACCATTCCTGGAACTGCTATAATTACATGCGCCAAGCAAGGTTGAGCTACAAGTACCATTCCTGGAACTACTATAATTACATGCGTCAAGCAAGGTTGAGCTACAAGTACCATTCCTGGAACTACTATAATTACATGTGTCAAGCAAGGTTGAGCTACAAGTACCATTCCTGGAACTACTATAATTACATGTGTCAAGCAAGGTTGAGCTACAAGTACCATTCCTGGAACTACTATAATTACATGCGTCAAGCAAGGTTGAAACTACAAGTACCATTCCTGGAACTACTATAATTACATGTGTCAAGCAAGGTTGAGCTACAAGTACCATTCCTGGAACTACTATAATTACATGTGTCAAGCAAGGTTGAGCTACAAGTACCATTCCTGGAACTACTATAATTCATGCATCAAGCAAGGTTGAGCTACAAGTACCATTCCTAGAACTACTATAATTACATGTGTCAAGCAAGGTTGAGCTACAAGTACCATTCCTGGAACTACTATAATTCATGCGTCAAGCAAGGTTGAGCTACAAGTACCATTCCTGGAACTACTATAATTACATGTGTCAAGCAAGGTTGAGCTACAAGTACCATTCCTGGAACTACTATAATTACATGCGTCAAGCAAGGTTGAGCTACAAGTACCATTCCTGGAACTACTATAATTACATGCAGGAGGCAAGGTTGAGCTACAAGTACCATTCCTGGAACTACTATAATTACATGCAGGAGGCAAGGTTGAGCTACAAGTACCATTCCTGGAACTACTATAATTACATGCGTCAAGCAAGGTTGAAACTACAAGTACCATTCCTGGAACTACTATAATTACATGTGTCAAGCAAGGTTGAGCTACACGTACCATTCCTGGAACTACTATAATTACATGCTTCAAGCAAGGTTGAGCTACAAGTACCATTCCTGGAACTACTATAATTACATGCAGGAGGCAAGGTTGAGCTACAAGTACCATTCCTGGAACTACTATAATTACATGCAGGAGGCAAGGTTGAGCTACAAGTACCATTCCTGGAACTTCTATAATTACATGCGTCAAGCAAGGTTGAGCTACAAGTACCATTCCTGGAACTGCTATAATTACATGCAGGAGGCAAGGTTGAGCTACAAGTACCATTCCTGGAACTACTATAATTACATGCGTCAAGCAAGGTTGAAACTACAAGTACCATTCCTGGAACTACTATAATTACATGTGTCAAGCAAGGTTGAGCTACAAGTACCATTTCTGGAACTACTATAATTACATGCGTCAAGCAAGGTTGAGCTACAAGTACCATTCCTGGAACTACTATAATTACATGTGTCAAGCAAGGTTGAGCTTCAAGTATCATTCCTGGAATTACTATAATTCATGCGTCAAGCAAGGTTGAGCGACAAGTACCATTCCTGGAACTACTATAATAACATGTGTCAAGCAAGGTTGAGCTACACGTACCATTCCTGGAACTACTATAATTACATGCTTCAAGCAAGGTTGAGCTACAAGTACCATTCCTGGAACTACTATAATTACATGCAGGAGGCAAGGTTGAGCTACAAGTACCATTTCTGGAACTACTATAATTACATGCGTCAAGCAAGGTTGAAACTACAAGTACCATTCCTGGAACTACTATAATTACATGTGTCAAGCAAGGTTGAGCTACACGTACCATTCCTGGAACTACTATAATTACATGTGTCAAGCAAGGTTGAAACTACAAGTACCATTCCTGGAACTACTATAATTACATGTGTCAAGCAAGGTTGAGCTACACGTACCATTCCTGGAACTACTATAATTACATGCGTCAAGCAAGGTTGATCTACAAGTACCATTCCTGGAACTGCTATAATTACATGCGTCAAGCAAGGTTGAGCTACAAGTACCATTCCTGGAACTACTATAATTACATGCGTCAAGCAAGGTTGAAACTACAAGTACCATTCCTGGAACTACTATAATTACATGCGTCAAGCAAGGTTGAGCTACAAGTACCATTCCTGGAACTACTATAATTACATGCGTCAAGCAAGGTTGAAACTACAAGTACCATTCCTGGAACTACTATAATTACATGTGTCAAGCAAGGTTGAAACTACAAGTACCATTCCTGGAACTACTATAATTACATGTGTCAAGCAAGGTTGAGCTACACGTACCATTCCTGGAACTACTATAATTACATGCTTCAAGCAAGGTTGAGCTACAAGTACCATTCCTGGAACTACTATAATTACATGCGTCAAGCAAGGTTGAGCTACAAGTACCATTCCTGGAACTGCTATAATTACATGCGTCAAGCAAGGTTGAGCTACAAGTACCATTCCTGGAACTACTATAATTACATGCGTCAAGCAAGGTTGAAACTACAAGTACCATTCCTGGAACTACTATAATTCATGCGTCAAGCAAGGTTGAAATACAAGTACCATTCCTGGAACTACTATAATTACATGCGTCAAGCAAGGTTGAAACTACAAGTACCATTCCTGGAACTACTATAATTACATGCGTCAAGCAAGGTTGAAACTACAAGTACCATTCCTGGAACTACTATAATTACATGCGTCAAGCAAGGTTGAAACTACAAGTACCATTCCTGGAACTACTATAATTCATGCGTCAAGCAAGGTTGAGCTACAAGTACCATTCCTGGAACTACTATAATTACATGCGTCAAGCAAGGTTGAGCTACAAGTACCATTCCTGGAACTACTATAATTACATGCGTCAAGCAAGGTTGAAACTACAAGTACCATTCCTGGAACTACTATAATTACATGCGCCAAGCAAGGTTGAGCTACAAGTACCATTCCTGGAACTACTATAATTCATGCGTCAAGCAAGGTTGAGCTACAAGTACCATTCCTGGAACTACTATAATTACATGTGTCATGCAAGGTTGAGCTACAAGAACCATTCCTGGAACTACTATAATTACATGTGTCAAGCAAGGTTGAGCTACAAGTACCATTCCTGGAACTACTATAATTACATGCGCCAAGCAAGGTTGAGCTACAAGTACCATTCCTGGAACTACTATAATTACATGCGTCAAGCAAGGTTGAAACTACAAGTACCATTCCTGGAACTACTATTATTACATGCGCCAAGCAAGGTTGAGCTACAAATACATTTCCTGGAACTACTATAATTACATGCGCCAAGCAAGGTTGAGCTACAAGTACCATTCCTGGAACTACTATAATTACATGCGCCAAGCAAGGTTGAAACTACAAGTACCATTCCTGGAACTACTATAATTACATGCGCCAAGCAAGGTTGAGCTACAAGTACCATTCCTGGAACTACTATAATTACATGCGTCAAGCAAGGTTGAAACTACAAGTACCATTCCTGGAACTACTATAATTACATGCGCCAAGCAAGGTTGAGCTACAAGTACCATTCCTGGAACTACTATAATTACATGTGTCAAGCAAGGTTGAGCTACAAGTACCATTCCTGGAACTACTATAATTACATGTGTCAAGCAAGGTTGAGCTACAAGTACCATTCCTGGAACTACTATAATTACATGTGTCAAGCAAGGTTGAGCTACAAGTACCATTCCTGGAACTACTATAATTACATGTGTCAAGCAAGGTTGAGCTACAAGTACCATTCCTGGAACTACTATAATTACATGTGCCAAGCAAGGTTGAGCTACAAGTACCATTCCTGGAACTACTATAATTACATGCGCCAAGCAAGGTTGAAACTACAAGTACCATTCCTGGAACTACTATAATTACATGCGCCAAGCAAGGTTGAGCTACAAGTACCATTCCTGGAACTACTATAATTACATGCGTCAAGCAAGGTTGAAACTACAAGTACCATTCCTGGAACTACTATAATTACATGCGCCAAGCAAGGTTGAGCTACAAGTACCATTCCTGGAACTACTATAATTACATGTGTCAAGCAAGGTTGAGCTACAAGTACCATTCCTGGATCTACTATAATTACATGTGTCAAGCAAGGTTGAGCTACAAGTACCATTCCTGGAACTACTATAATTACATGTGTCAAGCAAGGTTGAGCTACAAGTACCATTCCTGGAACTACTATAATTACATGTGTCAAGCAAGGTTGAGCTACAAGTACCATTCCTGGAACTACTATAATTACATGTGTCAAGCAAGGTTGAGCTACAAGTACCATTCCTGGAACTACTATAATTACATGCGTCAAGCAAGGTTGAAACTACAAGTACCATTCCTGGAACTACTATAATTACATGCGTCAAGCAAGGTTGAGCCACAAGTACCATTCCTGGAACTACTATAATTACATGCGTCAAGCAAGGTTGAGCTACAAGTACCATTCCTGGAACTACTATAATTACATGTGTCAAGCAAGGTTGAGCTACAAGTACCATTCCTGGAACTACTATAATTACATGCGTCAAGCAAGGTTGAAACTACAAGTACCATTCCTGGAACTACTATAATTACATGCGCCAAGCAAGGTTGAGCTACAAGTACCATTCCTGGAACTACTATAATTACATGCGTCAAGCAAGGTTGAGCTACAAGTACCATTCCTGGAACTACTATAATTACATGCGTCAAGCAAGGTTGAGCTACAAGTACCATTCCTGGAACTGCTATAATTACATGTGTCAAGCAAGGTTGAAACTACAAGTACCATTCCTGGAACTGCTATAATTACATGCGTCAAGCAAGGTTGAGCTACAAGTACCATTCCTGGAACTACTATAATTACATGCGTCAAGCAAGGTTGACCTACAAGTACCATTCCTGGAACTACTATAATTACATGCGTCAAGCAAGGTTGAACTACAAGTACCATTCCTGGAACTACTATAATTACATGCGTCAAGCAAGGTTGAGCTACAAGTACCATTCCTGGAACTACTATAATTACATGCGTCAAGCAAGGTTGAAACTGCAAGTACCATTCCTGGAACTACTATAATTACATGCGTCAAGCAAGGTTGAGCTACAAGTACCATTCCTGGAACTACTATAATTACATGCGTCAAGCAAAGTTGAAACTACAAGTACCATTTTTATGAAGTCTTTGGTATGATCCACCTGGGGATGGAACCTCGACCTCCCGCGTGCGAGGTTGACTCCCCCCTACCACTAGGCATGCTGCTGTGTGATAATACTTCAGTTTTAAACACAATTTTGCATCATTGACTAAGTGACATTATAAGCGTGTGTACCGTGTAATACTACATGTATATAAAAGATGTAACAACATGGTAGTATGTGCATTTAATATAAAATATCTAAAAAAAACACACACATTTTCACAGATTATTACAAATAGAAGAATGCAAATACAAATAGAATCATAGTCTTAACGATTAAGTGGTCAATGAATTAGAATATGGGTACAAAAAATGTCAGCCACGAAATAAAAGGGTCCTTGAGAACACTCTAAAAAAGTGAGGTGTCTTTCAAACAACACTTAAAATCTGATATTTTAGCCTATGCAAATCACAGACCGCAGAATATGTCACTGTCTATATTTGCATTTGATTGGTTAAAATAATTTCTAGAAGGTCTTGGATCTAGAGCCACAGACCTCGACCCTGCGTGAGTGCGCTCCCTGGCAGAGGTAAATTAATGCTGATGGAAAATTTTATCATCTCATGTCCCCCTGAGACTAACCTTATGTGATATGACAGTGTTGACAGGACGTTAAACTGTTTACTTTGAACATCCTTCATTTCATCTCCCACTGGGGCTGCTGTCCCAATATAACCTAATATGATGTGTTGACAGGATGTAGAACTCCATTTACTTCATCCTTCATTTCATCTCCCCCTGGGCTGCTGTCCCAATATAACCTAATATGATGTGTTGACAGGATGTAGAACTCCATTTACTTCATCCTTCATTTCATCTCCCCCTGGGCTGCTGTCCCAATATAACCTAATATGATGTGTTGACAGGATGTAGAACTCCATTTACTTCATCCTTCATTTCATCTCCCCCTGGGACTGCTGTCCCAATATAACCTAATATGATGTGTTGACAGGATGTAGAACTCCATTTACTTCATCCTTCATTTCATCTCCCCCTGGGACTGCTGTCCCAATATAACCTAATATGATGTGTTGACAGGATGTAGAACTCCATTTACTTCATCCTTCATTTCATCTCCCTCTGGGCTGCTGTCCCAATATAACCTTATATGATGTGTTGACAGGATGTAGAACTCCATTTACTTCATCCTTCATTTCATCTCCCCCTGGGCTGCTGTCCCAATATAACCTAATATGATGTGTTGACAGGATGTAGAACTCCATTTACTTCATCCTTCATTTCATCTCCCCCTGGGACTGCTGTCCCAATATAACCTAATATGATGTGTTGACAGGATGTAGAACTCCATTTACTTCATCCTTCATTTCATCTCCCTCTGGGCTGCTGTCCCAATATAACCTTATATGATGTGTTGACAGGATGTAGAACTCCATTTACTTCATCCTTCATTTCATCTCCCCCTGGGGCTGCTGTCCCAATATAACCTAATATGTGTTGACAGGATGTAGAACTCCATTTACTTCATCCTTCATTTCATCTCCCCCTGGGCTGCTGTCCCAATATAACCTAATATGATGTGTTGACAGGATGTAGAACTCCATTTACTTCATCCTTCATTTCATCTCCCCCTGGGCTGCTGTCCCAATATAACCTAATATGATGTGTTGACAGGATGTAGAACTCCATTTACTTCATCCTTCATTTCATCTCCCCTGGGCTGCTGTCCCAATATAACCTAATATGATGTGTTGACAGGATGTAGAACTCCATTTACTTCATCCTTCATTTCATCTCCCCCTGGGCTGCTGTCCCAATATAACCTAATATGATGTGTTGACAGGATGTAGAACTCCATTTACTTCATCCTTCATTTCATCTCCCCCTGGGCTGCTGTCCCAATATAACCTAATATGATGTGTTGACAGGATGTAGAACTCCATTTACTTCATCCTTCATTTCATCTCCCCCTGAGCTGCTGTCCCCATATAACCTAATAATTCCTTCATCTCATCTCCCTTTGAGGCTGCTGTCTCAATATTACCAGTATGATGTGTTCACGGTGATCATGGTCACTGGTGATTTTCCACCTGTTAAATAAAGGGCCACTGCAAGTCAGGTGAAAACCTGCAAGTATCAACATGGTTGTACATGTAGGTCACTGGTTTTCTGACATTACTTGAATTGATATTTCCATAGATTCAACAATAATAAAGGTTGGTCGGCTAGATTTCTAGACTTCTTGTGAGGCAACATACAACGTAATCAAACATTAGATTAATCATTTGCATGCAGACTGCGTTCTATAGATCTACATTTTCTCTCCTGATTTGCTGGTCTTTTACAAGTTTTTGTTCGATTTCTTAGGGCTACAAAAGTTTAAAGTAATCAATATGTCATACTGTAGAGTGATGTGCTGAAGTTGGAGGTTGTGCTGTTGCAGCATCAAAATCAATAGTGTGTCATATTTACTTTTGATTTTGATTTGTTTTAAATTGCTTGGCATTTTCTTTCCTGTTTGTAATTATAAACCTTTCCTATGTAGAAACCTTAGCAAGGAATGTATTATTTAGAATTTGATAAGGTATGTAAAGGGTAAATGTATTGTTGCGAGCAAGATGTTTGCTTCAAAACTTGTATCAATTTTCTTTTCCTTTGAGGGGCCACGGTGGCCCAGTGGATAGCACTTTGACTCCGATTCTGGAGATCACAGGCACCACTTTTTAAAAGTACTTCAGTGTGTGCATAGGCAGGCCACTTAGCCTTGTCCATTGGATATGGACGATAATTGCAGGGGTTTTACCGGACGCAGGTTTTCTGCGTCTCTGACACATTTTTGCCAGAGGACTCGTATTTTTAAATCTACTGTGTCCTAAGGACGCGCTCCCGTAAAATATCCATTCCAGTACTTTTCTACGTTTTCGCTACTTCAGTTAAAATTTCATGTAGGCGCTTGTTCTAAATAAAGTAAATTGAGAAATAAAAGCGTCTTGTCATGTTGCGTGCCCGAGTGCTCGATCAGTATCATTCAGCTGCCAATTATTCTACTTCTATACATTTTTCAAGCGTTCAGTGGAGATGTACAGAAATTACTGAGGAAAAAATATGTTTTGCTTCGCTAATTTAAGTTTGTTCACTTGTTCACTGCAAATACAACATACTTAAACACGCAACTAAACACAATCTTTTTTATTCTGATAAAATGGAATATTGGAGCATCAAGCGTTCGAGGGATTGACATGGTGTAAAGCGTTTTCGCATTTGTCAAAATGTGGAAATTATTTGAAAATGTCTTTCTGCCACCAAAATAACAAAAGACGAAGCTGAAAATCTTGGAACCCAATGCATCTATGATAAAAGTAAGCAAGACAGAACATGCTAAGATAGCTGGAAGCAGGAATTCAATGGGTTAACCATGACAATGGGAAAAGGGATGTCCTGCAATGTTGAACTGGGAAATATTAAAATATCTTATTCGAAACTAGTGATATCTTGCATTATAATGATGATGAAGTTTTGGTAAGAGTTATACTCCAAATTTTGTTATTTAAATGTGGGACCTCCAAAATCAAGGTTCAGGGACCCTTAAATATTTTTTCCAGGAGTCCCTGGATCTCCAAATGAAAATGTAATTGGGCGATCCCTTGTATCTAAATCAGTCCTTCGAGCACATTAAATGTATTCGATAGTGACAGTATGGCAGAATTTAAGCTCAAATTAACATAATGCCAGTGCTTCAATATGTCCGCCCAATTGTTGATGTTGGAGTATATTGACGATAGGTTATATTATAATACAGTTGTGCATGCTCAGGGCACTCGATCGGCCATTTTTGGGGCCGAAATTCGACCCCATTCCTCTCCTCTAAAAGTATATATTTGTCCCCTTTTCCTGTGAAATATTCCTCTCTTAAAAAAAAAGAAGAAATGATTTTTTTTGATTTTTAGCTCTTCTGATCAGAGATTAGCAGAGCTTATGCCGTGGTGCGGCGTCCGTCGTCCGTCCGTCTGTAAACTTTTTTTTTGTAGCGACTACTCCTCTGAAACTACTGAATGGATTTTCATGAAACTTTACAGAAATGTTGCCCATGAAGTCTAGTTGATCCTAGCAAAAATTCATGTTGATGTGAAATCCAAGATGGCCACCAAATCTAAAAATAGATTTTTAAAAACAAGTTGTAGCGACTACTTCTTGAAAACTCTAAGTGATATTGATATGGGACTTTTTCTAAAATGATCAGAATGACATGATGTTGGTCCTTGTCGAAAATCGTTTTGATTCGACGTTAAACATGGCTGCTAGCGGCCATCTTTATTTACATAGAGTTATTTTGTAAAAACTTGTAGCGACTACTTCTCTGAAACTACTCTACAGATTTCCATGAAACTTCACAGGAATGTTGCTCTTGATGTCTAAATGATCCTAGCAAAATTTCAAGTCGGCCGGAAATTCAAGATGGCCGCCACGGCTAAAAATAAATTTTCAAAATACAAGTTTGTAGCGACTACTTCTTGAAAACTATAAGTGATATTGATATGCATCTTTTCCTAAAATGATCAGTATGACATGATGTTGATCCTTTTCAAAAATTATTTTGATTTGACATTAAACATAGTCGCCAGCGGCCATCTTTGTTTACATAGTGTTATATAATGAAAACTTGTAGCGACTACTCCTCTGAAACTACTTGACGGATTTTCATGTAACTTCACACGAATGTTGCTCTTGATGTCTAATTGATCCTAGCAAAACTTCAGGTCGGCCGGAAATTCAAGATGGCCGCCACGGCTAAAAATAGATTTTCAAAAAAACAAGTTTATGGCGACTACTTCTTGAAAATTATGAGTGATATTGATATGGGACTTTTTCTGAAATGATCAGCATGTCATGATGTTGGTCCTTGTCGAAAATCGCTTTGATTCGATGTTAAACATGGCTGTCAGCGGCCATCTTTGTTTACATAGAGTTATCTAGTAAAAACTTGTAGCGACTACTTCTCTGAAACTACTCGACGGATTTTCATGAAACTTTACAGGAATGTTGTTCTTGATGTCTAATTGATCCTAGCAAAATTTCAGGTCGGCCGGAAATACAAGATGGCCGTCATGGCTGAAAATAGATTTTCAAAATTCAAGTTTGTAACGACTACTTCTTGAAAACTATAAGTGATATTGATATGGGACTTTTTCTAAAATGATCAGTATGACATGATGTTGATCCTTGTCAAAAATTATTTTGATTTGACATTAAACATGGCCTCCAGCGGCCATCTTTGTTTACATAGAGTTATATAATGAAAACTTGTAGCGACTACTCCTATGAAACTACTTGATGGATTTTCATGAAACTTCACAGGAATGTTGACCTAGCTATCAAAAATCTATCAGTAGAGCTTCAAGGTCATTGACCTCTTGTTTATTAGATAATTTTAAACTCGAATACATGAAAACAGCATACTTTTTAGCTCGACTGATCAGAGATCAGCAGAACTTATGCCGTGGTGCGTCGTCCGTCGTCCGTCCGTCTGTCCGTAAACTTTTATTTGTAGTGACAACTCCTCTGAAACTACTGGATGGATATTCATGAAACTTTACAGAAATGTTGCCCATAAAGTCTAGTTGATCCTAGCAAAAATTCATGTTGATGTGAAATCCAAGATGGCCGCCAAAGCTAAAAATAGAGTTTTAAAATACAAGTTTGTAGCGACTACTTCTTGAAAACTATAAGTGATATTGATATGGGACTTTTTCTAAAATGATCAGCATGACATGATGTTGATCCTTGTCAAAAATCATTTTGATTCAACGTTAAACATGGCTGCCAGCGGCCATCTTTGTTTACATAGAGTTATATAGTAAAAACTTGTAGCGACTACTCCTCTGAAACTACTTGGCGGATTGTCATGAAACTTTACAGGAATGTTGCTCTTCATGTCTAATTGATCCTAGCAAAATTTCAGATCTGCCAGAAATTCAAGATGGCCGTCACAGCTAAAAATAGATTTTTAAAAAATGAGTTTGTAGCGACTACTCCTTGAAAACTATAAGTGATATTGATATGGGACTTTTTCTAAAATGATCAGCATGACATGATGTTGATCCTTGTCAAAAATTATTTTGATTTGACGTTAAATATGGCTGCCAGTGGCCATCTTTGGTTACATAGAGTTATATAGTAAAAACTTTTAGCGACTACTCCTCTGAAACTACTTGACGGATGTTCATGAAACTTCACAGGAATGTTGCTCTTGATGTCTAGTTGATCCTAGAAAAATTTCAGGTCGGCCGGAAATTCAAGATGGCCGCCACAGCTAAAAATAGATTTAAAATAAATAAGTTTGTAGCGACTACTTCTTCAAAACTATAAGAGATATTGATATGGGACTTTTTCTAAAATGATCAGTATGACATGATGTTGGTCCTTGTCGAAAATCGTTTTGATTTGACGTTAAACATGGCTGCCAGCGGCCATCTTTGTTTACATAGAGTTATATAATGAAAACTTGTAGCGACTACTCCTCTGAAACTACTTGACGGATTTTCATGAAACTTCACAGGAATGTTGCTCTTAATGTCTAATTGATCCTAGCAAAATTTCAGGTCGGCCGGAAATTCAAGATGGCCTCCACGGTTAAAAATAGATTTTCAAAAAACAAGTCTGTAGCGACTACTTCCTGAAATCAAAATCAATCAGTAGAGCTTCAAGGACATTGACCTCTAGTTGTAATTTAGAATGGTACATTGTTGGTGCCACTTAAATAATAATAAAAAAAAACTGTTTGTGTTTCTTAGAAATTTCCCTTTGATATGAAAACAACGCAAAATTCCCCTTCATGTGGGCCCTGGCCCCAGTGACTAGTGCCCTGATGCTATTGTTTGTCGTAGGTATCTTACTGGGTTGAATTGGATAAATGATTAACAAGTGGCATCATGTTTATTTACTCATTCTACACTTATTACAATTACAGGTGCATGCTTAGGCCAAACCCACAATTCATCTTAGAGAATAGTTCATGGCGGGGATGTTTTTATTTACACTGTCCCGTTTAATTGGGTTGACAGTAGGGTAAGTGTGAGGTTTGGTGCACCCTAGAACCTGGTTTAAACCCCCCAGCGGCTTTTTTGCCAAGGCGGTAGCCTTATTGTCAACCCTTTTGAGTTTCTGATGTCTTATTTGGCTTTTTATTCATCTTTAAATTTGTTCTTTGTTTCTGTGTGTATTTGTGGTTGACTGTCGTCTTTGAATGCTGCTTTTCCTGTTTGTTTTTTATATCTATATTTATCTGCGGAGGTTATAGTCATTTGAAAAAGAAGAAAACTTGAGCTGCAGCAGATTAGGAAATGTGTTCAAAATGACAATTTTTCAATAACACTCCAGCTTTTGCAATCATGGTGAGTGAAGCACTGCAGCGATTCATCATCTTGATAGCTTAAAACGGTGATTCGATGAAATGCATTGGAAACAGTTTATTATTAAATGATTGTTAGAATTATTTTTCGTTTAGAATTTGCAATATGATCAGAAGGGCAAAGAACTCATTACTCAGTGAGTAATACAAACACCTAAAATATCCTTTTCTTCAAAAACATAAAACTCCTTGTGTTCTCAGAACTAAGTTAGATCTACATGTGTTTTTGTATATTTTAAGTGTTTGCATTACTTATTACGTAATTAGTTTCTCGACTTTTTGGCCCCGTGTGGTTCCCGTGGCCCCACATTTTTAACACTCCAGTTATACTTCAAAGTCCAGCAAATAAAAACTTGAGTTTTAAAACAAATCAAAGGAGGAAGGAGTATTATCCCTTTTGTAACCACCCACTCTCAATACAGGCCTGGACGTTTTTTTTGGACTAGGGTCTAAGACATATTAAATGTATTGCTTTTGAGTATTCTGATATCTATTCATTATTAATTTATTTTTGCAAATGACTGCTTGTTTTGTTGGATTTCATTAACACTAAATAGAAATTAATATGGCTCTCATTATTGGGATATAACACCATACAGGTAAATTTCATAAATTAATCAAAGTTTTTCCAACGGAATCAAAAATGTTGAAGGCAGTGAGTCCCAGGACTCGTAATCAACAAATTTTGACAAGAAATTGTGTACTGATTGTGTACTTCAGGATACATATCAAGTGGCAGGTGAAGTATCACCATACTATCACTACAATCTCCATTGTTATAATGACTCCATAACCACATGATCATCTAATGGCACATGACTTCCTAAGATTTGTAATTGATTACTTAAAAGGACACATGGCAATCTTTATTTTTTAAAAACTCCCGGCATCCTGCTAGTTTTTCTGCATAACTGCATTTGTTCAATCATTAATATTAATTATAAGAATAGCAATTTGTTTTTGCATATTATTAATTATGGCTCCCCCACACAAAGTGTGGTAGGGGAGCCATATTGATTTTGTGCTTTCTGTCTGTCTGTTTCTCTGCGTGTCTGTTTCTCTGCGTGTCTGTGTTACACACGATGTCCGATCAATAACTAGAGAATGGTTGGACCTAGGGTCCTCAAACTTGGAAGGATGGTTGGTCATGACAAGTAGATGACCCCTATTGATTTTGGGGTCACTAGGTCAAAGGTCAAGGTTGCGGTGACATTGACTATCAAAACGATGTCCGATCAATAACTAGAGAATGGTTGGACCTAGGGTACTCAAACTTGGAAGAATGGTTGGTCATGACAAGTAGATGACCGCTATTGATTTTGGGGTCACTAGGTCAAAGGTCAAGGTTGCGGTGACATTGACTATCAAAACGATGTCCGATCAATAACTAAAGAATGGTTGGACCTAGGGTCCTCAAACTTGGAAGGATGGTTGGTCATGACCAGTAGATGACCCCTATTGATTAATTTTTTTTTAATAATTTTTTTTTTATTTTTTATTTTTTTATTTTTTTTTATTTTTTGCATAAAAAGTTTTAGGGTCGGCCCCTTAAAAAAATAGAGTCGGTCGGGTTACCTGAACCACACATATTTTTTTATGTGGCCTTACTGATACAGATAGTAGATACAGTCACAAGGATACGATCTCGGATCAATAGAGAACGGTTGGACCTAGAGTTGTCAATTATGCCTGTTTGGGCGAGTGGGGGAGCCATACGTTTTTGTCCCATGGACAATAACAATTTCTAGTTTTTGATTTTATTGCACCAATAATATATTATAACTTATATTCTAATACACCCGCACTATATAGCCTAGTTTAAAATATCTTGTTATATTGAACGATATATCACTGTAACGTTTGCGACGTTAGGAGAATAAGCATTGCGCATTCCGCATTGTAACGTATGCAACGTTAGGAAAGCAATGCGAAAGATTTCAGATGTGTGCGTTATTTTCATATTTTAGGGGTATTAGAATAGAAATAGAACATTGTTTACCGTGAATTATTTATAATATATCACGGTTTGTCGTTCAATTTGAAAACAATAATTTCACTCGCCCTTCGGGCTCGTGAAATTATTGTTTACAATTGAACTCCAAACTGTGATATATTAAACGATAATTCACAGTAAACGATGTTCTATTTCTTAAGTATAATAAGACGAAATAGTGAATACTATATAAGTTTGTAACCAGGGTAAAAGTAAAAAGATACTGGATATATAAATCGAGACACTTCAAGATTGCCGTGTGTCCCTTTAATTGATAAATATTGTGAAGATAGAAAACAGTATGTACAATGTAGATCTATAATAAAATAATTCACAAATCTTATTAAATAATTCACAAACATTATTAAATTTAAATGTTATTTATTGTTATTAAATTTAAATGTTATTAAATATAATTCCCAAATGTTGTTAAATAATTCACACATGTTAACTTATTAAATAATTCACAAATGTTATAAAATAATTCCCAAATGTTATTAAATAATTCACAAATGTTATTAAATAATTCTCAAATGTCATTAAATCATTCACAATTGTTATTAAATAATTTACAAATGTTATAAAATAATTTACAAATGTTATTAAATAATTCACAAACGTTCTTAAATAATTCACAATTGTTATAAAATTCTTTTCAAATGTTATTAAATAATTCACAGATGTTATTAAATAATTAACAGATGTTATTAAATAATTTACAAATGTTATTAAATAATTACAAATGTTATTAAATCATTCACAATTGTTATTAAATAATTTACAAATGTTACAAAATAATTTACAAATGTTATTAAATAATTCACAAACGTTCTTAAATAATTCACAAATGTTATAAAAATTATTTTCAAATGTTATTAAATAATTCACAGATGTTATTAAATAATTAACAGATGTTATTAAATTATTTACAAATGTTATTAAATAATTACAAATGTTATTCATTAAATCACTTAATTTAATGTTATTGCTACATGTACATTATGTCAATAATCAGATCATTATGTGGCATGGATAGCCTCTCAGTTTACATGTTTAAATAGTACTTAATATAGGCACACCCACCCCAGTGACTGAAATTTCAGTGAAATTTCACTGAAATAACAGTGAAAATTCACTGAAAGAATTGGGCAAAATAACAGTGAAATTTCGGTGAGATTTCACTGAAATTTCGGTGAGATTTCACTGAAATTTCGGTGAGATTTCACTAAATTTCACTGAAAGAATTGGGCAAAATAAAAGTGAAATCTCAGTGAATTTCACCAAAATTTTGGTGAAACCGAAATTTCACTAAAATTTTGGTGAAATTTCACTGAAAGAATTGGGCAAAATATAAGTGAGTTTCAGTGAAATTTTGGTGAAATTTCACCTGAATTGGTAAAAATAACAGTGAAATCTCAGTGAAATTTCACCAAAATTTCAGTGACATTTCTTTGAAAATACAACAGTTCAAGAACAATTCTTATAAATTTATAATGTTCCATCTACATCACTTAGAAGACCTACATGATCATACTTGGTGAAATCTTGCATATGATACTGAATCAAATAATATCTGCAGTGCTGAAAACCATTTTTCTAGCAACAAAAAAAAAAAAAAAGTCAAATCCGCGAAAACATATAACAATAGGGATTTGGCTTTAAAATACAGTTTCCACTGTCTACATTTAGAAATTTCCTCTTTCAAATACAACTATTACCTGTATAAGATGCTTTGATACAATAAGTAAGGTAAGTATAGTCACAAAACACTTACTTTTAATCATTAAATGGTGCAAGGAAAAACTATAGTTGTTTCAATTTCCAGTCAGAAATTCAAAAGGGTGTCATTTTATTTGCACTTTTGTCAGAATCACTGCATTTTATTTGCACTTTTGTCACAATCACACTCCTAAACCAATCAATTTATCTTCATATAAAACTTCCTACACATATCAAGGTAGCGGTCCTGTGATGTATTTTGATATAAAACAACACAATTTGCCAATTATACATTCGAAAAATCTTTAAAATTGAGTGTTTTTTTTTCCAGGCTTTAATTATCTATATATATCATTTCCCCCGGGCTCCCAGCTGCATTTTCAGTAGGGTGAGTTATATGATGTACTATGTGAGCATATATCTGTCTGTCTAAATGAATAAATGTGTGTAGAGAGAGAGAGAGAGAGATATGTCATTGAAATTTCAATCAATTATAATTCTACTGAAATTTCACTGAAATTTAATTAAAACATTTCACTGAAATTTCACCGAAATTCACTGAAATTTCACCGAAATTTCACTGAAATTTGGTGTTTTTACTGAGATTTGTCAATATTTTCAGATTTCACTGAAATTTCACTGAATTTTGGTGAAATTTCACTGAAATTTCACTGCCTTTTTCACTGGGGCAGTAGGCAGATAAATCCTAAGGTTTATAGACCCCACTTAATTGAAAGAATAACCTAAATATTCAAAAATGTGCCACTCGATGATAAAAATGTCATATTGATCAAAATACCGTGTTTGCTCCTTGATGTTCAGGTCGTATATTCAATTCATCCAATATTTTGTATGAAATCAGGTATAAAATGCTAAAGTTTAAAGGAGCAACTTGTGCACAGTGAATATACACTCGAAAATAAAAGGTTTAAGAGAAAAGAAAATTGCTTGCATATCCGGCACACGTTGAAAAATGAATGCGTAATTGGCTATTTTAGTTGCGTGAAATATGCAGATATTATACTGCCTTATCTGGGGCGCTGAATGAAAATGTATCTAACATAAAAAGTCAGAGAGGAAGTAACGTTTAATCCCTACCATTACCTAATTTTGGCTGTATTGTTTTTCTTTTTCTTCAAAATGTGTCGAGAGGTGTACAGTACTGGTTCTACCCAGGAAAAGGGGCGTGGTCTGCCTCCACCACAAAAAATGGACATATATATAACCTTACATGTATTGAAAATGACGTAAAACACGCTGCATTATTTGAAAGGTTCTGGCTGGCTAATACACTGCTTTGTTATTTAACACATTTTCTGTAGATACCGATCACTTCATTCTTATTATTTTTAGGAGGAACTAAAAAATCTGTTTTCCTTTCTCTTTTCAGAGCGCTTCGATCATCACTGCCCATGGGTGGGGAACTGTGTAGGGAAGCGAAACTACAGATACTTTTACCTGTTTATACTGTCCTTGTCAATACTGTGTATTTATATTTTCGCCTGTGTTTTAACTCATTTAATATTACGTAAGTATACTCTTTTATTTTACATCTAATGTTAATGTTTACTTTAAGAAACTGATTAAAATCATTATTGTGTATCAGATTTTTGTTAGTGCAAACCTTCGTCTCTCACCGCTGCGGGTTCGAATCCCACTGGGATCTCGACTTTAAGTGAGGAAGTGTCGATTCTTACGGATGGCGGGAGGTGTACAGTACTGGTTCTACCCAGGAAAATTGGGTGGTCTGCCTCCACCACAAAAAATCGACCGTCATATATAACCTTACATGTGATGAAAATGACGTAAAACACCATACAAACAATCAAACATCTTTTGTTAGGCAAGCTTTACAAAAATCATTATTATAATTACTTGTAAGGCGAGCTACGAAAAAAATCATTTCTTCCATACCAGATAAAGAAATGAGTGCTTGTAAGTCTGATCTTACACATGGGTGCAGATATGTGCAGTGTTGTTGTTTTTCCCCTCAAAATTGGGGGGGAAAAGTATATGTTGAGGCATTGGGAATATGACCGAATAACGGCTATAAAAATAGCCAAAGAACAACAACAGTGAAGTGCCACCTGCATCTACAATGTCATTGATGGCATCAGCAATTGCATGATGCTGTTGTGGAATAATACAAACCAATTCGAAATCATTGATAATTGGCGATATCGTGAATAAAATGCGAATGGTATGAAAGAAGAAGAGTCGGATCATGGGTATCCAGACTATGTAGAGAAATTCTAATCCTCAGAAGAACAGTTATTACAGTCTTCAAATTTAGCCACTGTTCCAATGCCCGAAAAAATCATAAGCTGGCAGGCCAGGCGGGCCAGTACAAATTTTTCGCCTTTATGAGGTCAAAAACAAACATTTCAAGCAGTCCGGCACACAATTAGCGAGTTGTTTATTATTTACTTGATTCAGGAAGTGTCGAAATACACAAGTTGGTATACGCGAATATTTTACAAGATTCATCCCATATTCCTCTTAGGTTGCTGTCGCAATATAACCTAATATGGTGTGTTAATGGTTTGTTTGTTTGTATGGTGTTTTACGTCATTTTCAACACATGTCAGGTTATGTATGACGATCATTTTTTTTGTGGTGGAGGCAGACCACCCACTTTTCCTGGGTAGAACCAGTACTGTACACCTCCCGCCATCCATAAGAATCGACACTTCCTCACAAGTCGAGCTTTTAGCGGGATTCGAACTTGCAGCAGTGAGAGCGAGAAGGTTTGCAACGCAACATCGTTAACCACTCGGCCGTGGAGTTGATACAACCCCATTTCAAATCATTTACTGTCATTGTATAGGTATATTTCTGTTTTTGCCACAAGGTTCAACTTCGACCAATATCTAAGAAGCTCTTATTGATTATGGTATTTGGTATTTATTGACATGTACATAATGATTAGGCCTTCAGTTTTACCAATGGATGTCATACAGCGAGTTATTGCGTTAGAATTATTTAGCTGTAATCTTGGATGATCTGTAGTAGTTGTGAATTATTTGTGATCATAATGTGAGGAAATTAAAGGGAGCATGTGTTCAGATGGGCATCCTCTGTAGATAGTTATATATAAGCCTTTATTATTTGCAAAATATAAGCATGTTGGTGAATAATATGAGTAACTTTAAAGCAGGTTAGATATATTTTCCAACTTATTGCAAAATTACATGGCCATTGGGGCCAATTACTTGAAGCCAGTCTCTGAATTACATCGTTGTCTCTGTGTTGCTTACAGTTTAGATTTATTGACCTGGTCTCATGGCTTACTTACTTACTTCAGACTACTTTTGTTGTCTCTCCAAATGTTTTAGGTTATCTTTCCAAATGTCTTCGGTTGTCTTTCCAAATGTCTTCGGTTGTCTTTGCAAATGTCTAAAGTTAGTCTCTGTCTCTTATGATATCTCTCCAATTTACTGAGTTGGCCTCATGACTTACCTGATCTCTCCGAATTCTAAGGTTGCTGGGCTATTCATTGGACTAAAAATTGTTTAGCTACTTCAGCTAAACCACCTATATTTACTTCAGCCAAATAATTTTCTTTAGCCAAATTTTGCTAAAATATTTTAGCCACTTTAACAATTTTTATATGTTCTGATAAAAAACTAGGTTCTATATAATGGACTGTTCTGTCTTTGAAATAAGACCATTCCATTTATGTGACAAAGGTTTTTTTGGGGCAAAATGACCGATCAGCAGGCGGATCTGGGTTTACAACGGACGCAAAGGCTATTATAGTCGTGCTTAGTGGGTTAAGCAGATCTTATGATTACACTGGGAATCACTCAAGGATTTTAATACAGACATGGTTGCATCAATGAAACAGTTATTTAGCCATTTTCGCCACTTCGCCAGAGTCAAACATTCATTTGTAAGGGCTAAAATGACTTCAGCCAACATGACAGAAGTTTAGCCATCTTACAGTTTGTTTACTCTATAGCCCAGGTCTGTCTCTTCAAATTACGTAGTTGGTTGCTCGACTTACATGTAGCTGTGGTCTCTTGACTTACTTCACTGTCTCCTGCAATTGCTTCCATTAGCTGTTTTCTCTATTTAATAAGCTTGCCCCCCTTGGCTAACTGTGTGTGTTTCTCTGACTTATAAAACAGAAACTGAACACAATCAATATTATTATACACTTTAAAATATATTAGATTTTGGTTAGTTTTATTCATAGATGACATTTAATGGTGTTGATTGTGCTAGAAAACCTATTGATTATTTGATGTAGAAGTAAAATGTCCATTCAACAAAGCCTTTCAAACCTGACTGGATTGTTAATGGACAAAGGTGTATTATTAAGGTTTATAAATGGATGTGTCTGTTGATCACGCTCCTTGGTAAAGGACAAACATTTCTTGCATACTGGAAAAGGATATTCGTCATTTTACCATGGCTAGATATTTCCATCTCACCTAGGGCCGAGATAAAACCTGCGCGCTCCAACATTCGGTATGCAAGAAAACATGCAAAACATTAGTAGCTGGCGACGTCAACGCACAACATGTCTCTGATTTCATGAAAAAGAATCTATCATGGGTATTCGGTTCAGATGGGGAATTCAAGAGCCTCGGTTCTGATAAATACACTTAAACCTCAGGTTGGAATTCCCTATCTTCACCGGATACCCATGAAAGATTCTTATAGTCTTTGCGCGTGATCTGTCTAATATAAATATATTGTTAATTTGATTGCACATAGTTTAGTGTCTGTCCATTATTTCTGCAAAATGTTGGTTATTAGTTTTGAAAGCAATCTACGATAATCTCTGTCAAAGGAGCCTTCAAAAGAGGTTTGCTGCTAAATAAAACGATTTATTAGTGGCATTGTATGGTTTATTCTTGGAATTGTCTGATAGTATATTCTCTTTTAGAAGTGACATCTGAGGCCATTTACAAAGGAAGTCCAGACTCTATTGTGCCCATCGCGTCATACCTTGACGTGTTCGTTGGCGGACAGACTATAAACCTTAGAATTACACACACACACGCCATTTACAAAGGTTCTGAAAGTTAAGTTTTCCAGAAGCTCATGTCCATCACCTGACGATGGATATGTCCTGTCAGACCACCTGGTCTCTTTGGTCAAGGCCATGGTCAGGGGTCATAGAATGCCAAAACATTTTCCATTTCTGCTCCATAATTTTTGAACGAGATGAGATCTGGAGGATACTTTCACAAATATTCCTAACTACCAGGCAATGTATTGGATACGACCCACTGGTGTCAAATCCAGGAGTCAAAGGTTGCCATGGTATCCTAATGTCCATTACATAACCTTTGAACCAGAGCAGGGCATTGGATGCTTTGTTGCCCACTACCAGGCAAATATTTTGCCCCATGGTCCTTTCCTTCAAGGTTAAGGTCATGACCATTATTCAAATGTTGCCACGTTTAGGGTGAAATTCATCTCTTCTGCTTGCAGAAAAAAATGTCTAGTATGTTTTTGATTCAGCATACCATTTTACTGTATGGAAATAATTTATTTTGCTGAACACTTTCTCTCTTGACACTATGCCTCATACATAGTCTGGACAAGATTCATTCTGGAAATAATTAGCTTTAAAGGTACACATGGCAATCTTGCTTTCAAGCTCACGTTGGCCGAAGGTTCAAAGTGAGCTTTTGTTATCGCTTTTTGTCCTTCCGTATGTTAACTTCTGCTTTTAACAACTTCTCCTCATAAACCGCTTGGACAGTTTTGACCAAACTTCACATGGATGATACTTAGGTTGATTGCTTTTAATTTTGTTGTGTCGCCTGGGTAGCATGGCAGACACTTAGATATCAGTTTGTCCGTCGTCGTCCGTCGCACTTTAATCTGCAACCTAACCTTGGCCATAATTTGAAAGGTTTTTGACCTATGTTCATGAAACACACACATCTTCATCTAAACCCGGTGAATGTTGTTACACATGTCCAATAACACAACCTTCATTTTGACAGAGTTATGCCTTTTTATAAAACTTTAACCTGCAACCTAACCAAGCTGAAATAAGTACACGGCAGGCAACACAAGTGTTCCGTTGAACACCCTTCCAGTTAAAATTAGGTCAGCATGACATACAAGATGGCAGCCATTATAAATGGTTGAAACCTAAAAAAAAAAAGGAGAGTCTTCTCACAAATCGCTGAACAGATTTCAACAAAAATGTCTTTACACAACATTCAATGATAATCTAAATTTGATCATTATTGTTTTGTTTCTAGAAATCTTACAGATGTTGATTGATTATTTTGTGTGAGAAATGTTACTTCCTGGTTATAATAGCCAGCACATATGTATGTCCTCTTTGTGCAAGTTCCAGACTGTTGTCCATGGGATTTGTTTGCCAAGTGATTCATCAGACAACTTAGTGGGTTTACTGATCTATAATATCTACATTAATCCTGCTCTCCTGGGGGTGTTCTTGTTATGTGAGTGGAGAATGTCTCCAGTAGATGTACTTTATATACTAGTGCCAATCTACTCCAGAAAATTTAAGCAGTCTGTGATACTGTAAAGGCTGTTCTGTATTGTCATTTTGTTAACTGCCATCATGTATAAGGAACCTAAACTGAGAAATTCATTTTTTAATGACTGGTTTACACAACCACATAGTGACTTTAGTTTACAGCCATACAATGTAAGACTGGTTAATCAGTATATTGTGACTGGTATACAACCATACAGTGACTGGTTTACAACCAACTGGTGACTGATTTACAACCATATGGTGACTGTTTTACAACCATATGGTGACTGGTTTACAACCATATGGTGACTGTTTAACAACCATATGGTGACTGTTTTACAACCATATGGTGACTGGTTTACAACCATATGGTGACTGGTGTGCAACTATACAGTGACTGGTTTACAACCATACAGTGACTGGTTTACAACCATATGGTGACTGGTTTACAACCATACAGTGACTGGTTTACAACCATACTGTGACTTATAATACAACCATATGGTGACCGTTTTACAACCATATGGTGACTGTTTTACAACCATATGGTGACCGTTTTACAACCATATGGTGACTGTTTTACCAGTGACTGGTTTGCAACTTCACCAGCCTAACATTTAAAACTCAAAAGTATTCCTGATTATGTATTTACTGTATAATAATTTATGCATTTGTGTATTTTCAGGTTCACAATCAGATAATTTCCTGCATGCAATGAGAGACTCGCCTGCAAGATATCCTTTTCATAATAATGTTTTCATCGTAAATTTTGGGCCCTCTGTCATGTGGGGGCCTTAGTACTGACATGTATGTCTTCATCACCTTCTTACTGTATATGCATGAATTATATGGAAAAAATATGTCATGTGACAAAAATATATAAAACAATTCAAAATCACTATTGTCAGATTTTGATCAAACTTCTTTTTTAAGGAAACCTTTCCAACAAAGGAAAAGAGGGCTGGCGTGGCGCAGTCGGTAGCGCGGCGGATTTGTAACCGGAGGCCCCGGGTTCAATCCTCCGTGGTGCCACTGAGGTCCGTCGGTGTGTTTTTGGGCAAGACCCTTTCCCTTAGCCTCGTCTGTCGGATGGGGACGTAAACTGGGCGGTCCCGTGTATCGGTCTATCCTCCGAGCACGTTTAAAGAACCATAGGAATCTATTCGATAATAAGAGTAGGGCAGGTTCCCGGATTCCTATGTATCCTTTCCCTCTCTCTGGGGCAGCTCTAAATAACCTATACTGTGTTGATGAGCCGTTAAACATCATTCAATTCAATTCAATTCCAACAAAGGAAAACCAATTGGATTGTCTCAGAGGGAAGTAATATACTTTATTGTGATCTCATACCCTAGAGATGGCGACGACTAAAGTCACAAGACCATTAGGTTGGAATAACTCTCAGCAAGGACCCTTTGGATGGGGAATAAGATTAAGCCTATTTGAACCATGGAAATTAGACTCTCAAGCTAAATATATTTGACATGTTGAATCACTCCACCCAGGAGACTTTGATGATGAAAACAATGACATGTGCATGTCAGAAATCCATCACGATAACAAAAAGTGGAATAAGAGGTCATAATTTTAGCCCGACTGAAATGCTGACCTATGAATTTGTTATATCGTTTTAAAAATGCTATGCTAGAATAAGCCATTATGGACCTTAACACTGTTC
>JAWPHD010009456.1:0-103612 GCA_037043455.1 Cyrtodaria siliqua | reverse complement strand
TGTGATGTAGAACATGTTGTTGAGCACCATCTTCGTGGCTTCCTGTGATCCCCATCCCTCTCCCTTCAAGGGAGGTTTGAATGTGGGTTCTGAGTAATTGTCATGGTCACGAGCCATTGAGCTACTGGGGAGGTTTGACTGGGGCAGGGAGGGGTCCACTAACTGCAGGTTGTGTAACCATGGCTCCGGGTATTTCAATAATGTCTGTCGTATTGAAGGTTTGGCTGTCTGGAATCTGTGGGTTATTTCTGCAAGAGACATTAGGAAGTGCTTTAACGTTACAATTCCTAGGACAACACAAATGCCTCTCATCAAAATTAAAACCTTCTTTTGTCTAATACCCTAAAAGAATTGCATTTATGGCAGCCAAATTATTCAGCAAATCAAATGCTTGAAATGAAATGTTGGCAAAAAAATGAACTCACTCAGCTGGGCAAAGAACAGATCTACACAAATTGGATAACTAATTTGTATCAATATGAAGAACTTCACCCATGTAACTTTCAAGACGACCTTGCACTTTTCAACTCAACACAGAAGACAGGCATTGTGAGGTCTAGATGAAGCCTGGCCAGCTGGTCTGACGGGAAGTTCTGTTACTTGCAGTATGACACGGACAGATACACTCACAGTAACACATCACTGAGGGGCTAGTTTTGCTCGGAGTTACTTACCAGAAAAGATGGGCATTGTGAGGTCTGGATGAAGTCTGGCCAGATGGTCTGATGGGAAGTTCTGTGACTTGCAGTATGACACGGACAGATACACATCACTGAGGAGCTAGTTTTGCTCTGAGTTACTTACCAGAAAAGATGGGCATTGTGAGGTCTAGATGAAGCCTGGCCAGCTGGTCTGACAGGAAGTTTTGTGACTTGCAGTATGACACGGACAGATACACATCATTGATGGCCTGGTGTTGTTCAGGGTTATCATTCAGCACCGATTCCTCCTGGAAGAAGCGTCTGTCCAGCAGGTGAAGTAGCTGCACAGCAGTCTCGTGCGTCGAGATGCGCGGGTTACCGACATTCAGGATGGCCAGGTTCAACATGGCCACATGGTCACATGGATACTCCCTTTAATAAACAGATGGGGTGTACAATTTATTCATGTTCATATTGTCAATGGAGTCCTGAGAAACTTGACATGAAAAGGTCTTTCTGCACTGCAGTATTATTAGTAAGAATTTCAGGATGTTGTTAAAGAAACTAACCAGCGAAATAATGGCAAACATTGCAATACAAAATTATTTATCAAAACTCCATCCAGGTGCTCAGGTCATAAAATAATGTATATGTGCCAATTAAAAGTATAATTTCTTTCATTGATAAAATATCCACAACTGCATATGCGTAAAATGAATTAAGAGTTGGTAACTCTTAATTCGATGCTCGTTTCAGGGGGTTTGGCCTGGCTAGTTAAAGCCTTTTATATTGAGCCTATAGCGATTGGATTCTCAAAATATATAAGTTATACCTCGTCATCAGTAGGTTTAGAAACGGTGTACACATATTGTAAAATTTGGCTGGATAGCTACTTTAACATGAAATACACAGATAGGGTGATATGATATGAAGATAAACATAGAAGGATATGATATGAAGATAAACATAGGGTGATATGATATGAAGATAAACACAGGGTGATATGATATGAAGATAAACACAGGGTGATATGATATGAAGATAAACACAGGGTGATATGATATGAAGATAAACACAGGGGGATATGATATGAAGATAAACATAGGGTGATATGATATGAAGATAAACACAGGGTGATACGATATGAAGATAAACATAGGGTGATACGATATGAAGATAAACATAGGGTGATACGATATGAAGATGAACATAGGGTGATACGATATGAAGATAAACATAGGGTGATATGATACGAAGATACGATATGAAGATAAACATAGGGTGATATGATATGAAGATAAACATTGGGTGATATGATATGAAGATAAACATGGAGTGATATGATATGAAGATAAACATAGGGTGGTATGATATGAAGATAAACATAGGGTGATACGATATGAAGATAAACATAGGGGGATACGATATGAAGATAAACATAGGGGGATACGATATGAAGATAAACATAGGGGGATACGATATGAAAATAAACATAGGGTGATACGATATGAAGATAAACATAGGGTGATACGATATGAAGATAAACACAGGGTGATATGATATGAAGATAAACATAGGGTGATATGATATGAAGATAAACACATAGTGATATGATATGAAGATAAACACAGGGTGATATGATATGAAGATAAACATAGGGGGATATGATATGAAGATAAACATAGAGTGATATGATATGAAGATAAACATAGGGTGATATGATATGAAGATAAACATAGGGTGATATGATATGAAGATAAACATAGGGTGATATGATATGAAGATAAACATAGGGTGATATGATATGAAGATAAACACATAGTGATATGATATGAAGATAAACACAGGGTGATATGATATGAAGATAAACATAGGGTGATATATAAAAAATTATGAAGATAAACATAGTGATATGATATGAAGATAAACATAGTGATAAGATAAACATAAGGTGATATGATATGAAGATAAACATAGGGTGATATGACATGAAGATAAACATAGGGTGATATGACATGAAGATAAACATAGGGTGATATGACATGAAGATAAACATGGGGTGATATGATATGAAGACAAATATTATATTTAAATACTAGATTAAATAACCACATTGTCTTTACTTCTTCCCTCATCAATCTCTTTCATTACTTAAATTTCATTTACTTCAGATACCATCTTACCTTAGGTGTTAGGTAACAGGACATGTTTTGCAATACAAGTGCAAACAATAGAAGCTCATATGTTTCACCTTCAAAACTACCCTTTTCCACACGTTTTCAATTAATTTACTATGGTTACCGTTGAGTTGAGTCTAATAACTTCATATATTGGAGTTATTTTTTTGAGGAAGAATTGAAATAATCTCAAACACAATTAACCCTTAACCCACTAAACACGACTATAATAGCCTTTGCGTCCATTGTAAACCCAGATCAGCCATAAATGGAATGGTCTTAATTCAAAGAAAGAACAGTCCATTATATATATGTGGTGGGTTAAGGTTTAATTAGCTAGTCTTAATCCTCCCAGCTCAGGACCCAGAGGACAGGTTTTAGTTTGATGTACTGGTTCAATCCATGATTGTGGTGTTTTTGAGTGTGCTAAAAGTAGCATTTCAATTTAGCTTCCACGGCCAGCATGTTGAGCCTGCAATTTATTTCCGAGAAAGTTGGTAAGAGCAAGAAAATAGTCAGACCAAGTCTGGTTGAAAGAGAGGAAGCCACTGATGCAGTTTGGTCAGTAGCTGAGATGGTCTGTAGCTGAGATTCACTTATCTGCTTGTTTTGTATGGTGTTTTACGTCATTTTCAACACATGTACGGTTATATATGACGGTCAATTGTTTTGTGGTGGGTAGAACCAGTACTGTACACCTCCCGCCATCCATAATAATCGACACTTCCTCACAAATCGAGCTCCAGTGGGATTTGAAACCTCAGCAGTGAGAGGCGAGAAGGTTTACAATACATTCGTTAACTCCTCGACCGCGGAGACACTTCAGAACTTGTACCCTAATGCGGACCTGACCTATATTTCAGAGACAAAAGGTCATGGAGACAAAACTGTGTACACCATCTCCAGTTGAAAAGAGGAACATACTGATGCAGTTTCGTTAATATCCCACACCTAATAGTCAATGAAAACATGCAAGTATATTAACTGCACAGACACAAGAACGCACATACACTGAATGCAAACATGACCACTATATTCTGCTTTCTGCAAGCTGTCTCGACAAACAATTTAAACATTACTGATACTCTACTGTTTCATGTATCTGTGAATAAAAAACATCTAATAAACTAGAACTATCACTTGATGAATACCATCAATTAAATTTTAAGTCAAATAAAGGGCAATTAACTTTGTAATAAATTAGGCAATCAACAACGGGTGATGTAGAGGGACATAAGGTCAGTATGTTTATATGAAGTTTGGGAACAACCCATTGAAAAATGAAATTTCAAGTAATGAAAATGTGTCGGACAAAAATGTGTTACGTGACGGGATGTTACGGACAACATGATTCCTATATGGCCTCATCAGCCATGTCTGTATTATGGAACAAGGTAAGTTGTAGTTATGATTTTACACAAACAACATTTATTTATTGACAGCAATTTGACCAATATTTTACATCTAACAACAGATATTTTCTTTGGTTTGCATGCTTATTAATCAATTATTTGCTGAGTTATTAAATAACAGCTTTTCAGATCCATGGTGTTTTAGGGAGTTTGGGCCCATTTTGGATGCCCAGACCTGATTTGTCAAAAAACAAGAGGTCAATGACCTTGAAGCTCTAACGATATATTTTTGATAGCTAGGTCAACATTCCTGTGAAGTTTCATGAACATCCATCAAGTAGTTTCATAGGAGTAGTCGCTACAAGTTTTCATTATATAACTCTATGTAAACAAAGATGGCCGCTGGCGGCCATGTTTAATGTCAAATCAAAATAATTTTTGACAAGGATCAACATCATGTCATACTGATCATTTTAGAAAAAGTCCCATACCAATATCACTTATAGTTTTCAAGAAGTAGTCGCTACAAACTTGTATTTTGAAAATCTATTATTAGCCATGGCAGCCATCTTGAATTTCCGGCCAACCTGAAATTTTGCTAGGATCAATTAGACATCAAGAGCAACATTCGTGTGAAGTTTCATGAAAATCCATCAAATAGTTTCAGAGGAGTAGTCGCTACATTTTTTCATTATATAACTCTATGTAAACAAAGATGGCCGCTGGCAGCCATGTTTAACGTCGAATCAAAATAATTTTCGACAAGGATCAACATCATGTCATACTGATCATTTTAGAAAAAGTCCCATATCAATATCACTTATAGTTTTCAAGAAGTAGTCACTACAAATTTAGTTATTTTAAATCTATTTTTAGCCGTGGTGGCCATTTTGAATTTCCGGCCAGCCTGAAATTTTTCTAGGATCAACTAGACATCAAGTGCAACATTCCTGTGAAGTTTCATGAAAATCCGTCAAGTAGTTTCAGAGGAGTAATCGCTACAAGTTTTTAATATATAACTCTATGTAAACAAAGATGGCCGCTGGCAGCCATGTTTAACGTCGAATCAAAACGATTTTTGACAAGGACCAACATCATGTCATGCTGATCATTTTAGAAAAAGTCCCATATCAATATCACTTATAGTTTTCAAGAAGTAGTCGCTACAAACTTGTATTTTGAAAATCTATTATTAGCCATGGCAGCCATCTTGAATTTCCGGCCAACCTGAAATTTTGCTAGGATCAATTAGACATCAAGAGCAACATTCGTGTGAAGTTTCATGAAAATCCATCATGTAGTTTCAGAGGAGTAGTCGCTACATTTTTTCATTATATAACTCTATGTAAACAAAGATGGCCACTTGCGCCCATGTTTAATGTCGAATCAAAAAAAATCTATTTTTAGCTTTGGCGGCCATCTTGGATTTCACATCAACATGAATTTTTGCTAGGATCAACTAGACTTCATGGGCAACATTTCTGTAAAGTTTCATAAATATCCATCCAGTAGTTTCAGAGGAGTAGTCGCTACAAATAAAAGTTTACGGACAGACAGACAGACGGACGACGGATGCCGCACCACGGCATAAGCTGATCAGTCGAGCTAAAAAAGCAAAGACGCATGTATTTCTATGGGAAGTGGGATGTAAAATTGTAATCCATAAGAAGCATTTTTACAATCAATTCCTGTGTCTAAACTTCTTTTTCGGTAAACGGTATTCGTATTAAATACTTCTAGCATGTCTAGTGATGCTATGTTGGTGGGGGGTTTTCAAGTCAAAAGTAAGTATAGACGTATTTTTATAGCAAATACAAATAATAGTATATGCTTAATGTAGATCTTTCAAAGCTATAGAAACACTGATTTTTTTTTTAATCAGATATATGCTGTGAACGTCACTTGAACATATGGATAGATCTGGTATATTAGAACAAACAAGAAACGTGGAAATTCCATAAATCCTGGTTTTCCATTTCAAATGCTATTACAGCACTGGTAAGATGAAAATAAAATAAACTTTTTTTTTCTACAGCAAATTACATAAATGAAGTTGTTGAAGTTCTTGTATTAAAGTGATATAAACAGTGTACAATATAGAATAACTAGAATGACACGAGAATCACAAATATCAATGCATAAACAGTAAATGAGGACTGTAAAGAAAGAAAACATTTGTCAGTAAGGCAAATATAAGCTATATTAGTAACTGTGATCTTGACCCCAGTGACCATAAAAGCAATCCTAAGCTTCCTTTCAATATAACGTACCTACACAACAAGTTTTGTTCCAATCTCTCAGTCGCAACGCAATGTTATTGAGCGGAAACCGTTTTTATATTTTTAGTAACAATGACCTTGACCTTTTACCCAGTGACCCCAAATGCAATCCCAAACTTCCTTTTGAAATAAGCTACCTACAAAGCAAGTTTCATTCTTATATCTCATTCCTGACTTAAGTCATTGTGCGGAAACCGTTTTTCTGTTTTTAGTAACAATGACCTTGACCTTTATCCCAGTCACCCCAAATATAATCCCAAGCTTCCTTTCAATCTAAGGTACTTACACAAAGTTTCATTGCAATATCTCATTCCCAACTGAGCAGAAAGCGTTTTTCTATTTTTAGTAACAATGACCTTGACCCCAATGACCCCAAATGCAATCCCAAACTTCCTTTCCATTCGCAAACAAAGTTATAGAGCGGAAACCGGTTTTCTATTTTTAGTAACAATGACCATGACCATGACCCCAAATGCAATCCTAAACTTCCTTTTGATATAGGCTACCTACACAGCAAGTTTTGTTCCAATCTCATTCCCAATCAAAGTTATTGAGAAGAAAACGTTTTTCTATTTTTAGTAACAGTGACCTTGACCTCGACCCCTAATGCAATCCCAACCTTCCTTTCCATATAAGCTACCTGCCCTGCAAGTTTCATCGCAATACCTCATTCCTAACAAAAGTTATTCAGCGGAAACTAGGTGTGTGACGCTCGCAAGCCAAACAACATAACCCAATCTAATAACCTGGTTTTCGGAAAACCTGATTAATTAATAACATTGAAAGCAATTTTGAACATTTCAGCTGTTTTTTTATACTGATAATTTACGAAATGTATACATGACATTTTATGATTGGTGATATTCTAATACCAAAACCAAGCACCTATATCTGTCTTGTGCCAAGGAAAGTTTTTTTTTATTTTATTGTTCCCACCCTACTCTGCCCCATTTACTAAATATTGCAGTAAAATACAAGTAATATTAAAATATGATTTAATTGCAGATTGTAATTTGTTTCTAATAATATGTTCAGCTATGCTCTGTTGAGTGGTGTAGTAATGAGAAAATAACCCCCAATTAGCGAGCATTATTGAGAAAAAGTTTTACCATTTGAAAATTTGATCCCAGCGTCACCTTTTGAACTAGCTCGGTAGAGAATCATAAGCTTATGATACATGCAAAATATTAGAACTTTAGCTCCAGAGAAGATGTCTTAAAGATTTTCCCGCATAAACTGTGACCCCGCGGAACAGGGCCAAATTAACCTCGGCCATTAGAAAAATTTGCTAAGCAGGCGACCCAATAAAAATCTGGATTTTTAATAAATTGCAACATTCATTTAAAGAAACTTTGAGTCAGGGATTGGTATATTTTCAACTCACACCCCACTGTATAGAGGAAAATAAACTCCTATTTTTTAAAAATAGTAGTGATGAATACTCGGTAATAATTATTTAATTAAAGAGACTGGCAGAAAGGTTTGGGAGTGGGTTATGTGTGAAAATAATTAAATCTATAATATTTTTACCCTCCCTCCTTCATCCCTTGTAGGGAAAAATATACTCTACCTTTCTTAAATAGTACAGCTTTAATATGAAATATAATATATATTTATAATATAATATTTAATATACATTGATATTGTAGTGAAATTTTATGCAGGTGGTGCAAATGTTATATCACACTGGGACATCAGGATCTGCTCTTGGATCCACTTCGAAAAATCTAATTGAAATATTTATTTTTTTACCAATCATGTATATGTTCAAACTTCAACATGTTTAAGCCATTGTTTAAAACTATGTATAGCATACACTAAACTTCCTTGTACTTTGCAAATGCGTTGTATGCAGCAAACACTCCTGAGTATATTATCATTTTCAAGGAATGTGTCAAGGTCATCCGGGCTGTTTGTTTATTTAGTTACGGTGGTCATATTCACTGGAGATAAGAGGGCTGGGGTGATTACAAATTAAACTGCTATTTAGGTGGCTGATATTAGGGGTGCAGGATTGCTTGTTAACATATTATGAAGCAATTTAAATGAAATATTAATTAGACACTTGAGGCAGTTAAGGAAAATACACTGGACGTTTTCACTGTTAAGTTCTTTAATAATTATGAGGACTTAGAAAACAAAAATGGCTACAGGTTTTTCTCGCACATTAGAAGCGGGTCACGAGGAGGCATTTGACTTTATTTGTGCCCGATGTGACATGAGTGGGAAATCTGTTGAGGCATTACATTTCTGCACTGATTGCAATGAACTTTACTGTAAAACGTGCCTGGAATTTCACTCAAGTTTTCCAGGACTAAAGGACCACAAAGTTGTTGGCCGAGATAAAAAGAAGAGTTGGAGACAAAAGAAGAAGAGTACATCTGTACCCACGGAGCCATGTTCCCAGCATGATGGGGAGCTACTGCAGATGTATTGTGGAAAACACAACATGCTATGTTGCCATGTGTGTGTGTCTCTTCAACACAGGTATTACTTCTTTCAATTGATATTGATGGGCTGAATATGGTTATAAATTACTGCTTGAAGTGAGTTTGTCATTTATTATTAAGATATTGAAAATCTTATCTTATAGTGTGCTGGACAAAAATCAGACCCATTTATAACAATGACCTCAAAAATGTCAACAGTTGTCAACAGCTGAATGAATGAATACGCCATTTTTTCATATTTTCAGCTAGACTGCGTAGCAAATCTAGGCTTTTAGTTTGGCGATTTCTGTCTGTCCCGTCTGTCTATCTATAGATTTTGACGTTTCGGTTAAAGATTTTGGTTAAAGTTTTTTTTTTCCCTCATTTCTCAAAAACAAATTGTCAGAAAGCTTTGAAACCTGGCAAACATGTCCAATATCATTACACAATGTTATATGACAAGAACCATAACTATCATGCATTTTACCTGAATTATCCCCCCTTTTTACTTAGATTTTTCAGTTAAAATGTTGAATTTGCAATCTGGCGTTTAAATGCACCACTGTTGGTGCTTCACTTGTTTTATTATTAGTCTTACGAAATAGGAAGAGGGGGAAAAAAAATCACAGGGGAAAAAAAAAATTGTGATTTTTATTTTTTTATTTGGTTGGAAAGGAAAATAAAACAAGAGGTCAATGACCTTGAAGCTCTACTGATTGATTTTGATTTCAGGAAGTAGTCGCTACAAACTTGTTTTTTGAAAATTTATTTTTAGCCGTGGCGGCCATCTTGAATTTCCGGCCGACCTGATATTTTGCTAGGATCAATTAGACATCAAGAGCAACATTCCTGTGAAGTTCATGAAAATCCGTCAAGTAGTTTCAGAGGAGTAGTCGCTACAAGTTTTCATTATATAATTCTATGTAAACAAAGATGGCCGCTGACAGCCATGTTTAACATCTAATCAAAATGATTTTTGACAAGGACCAACACCATGTAATGCTGATCATTTTAGAAAAAGTCCCATATCAATATCACTTATAGTTTTCAAGAAGTAGTCGCTACAAACTTGTATTTTGAAAATCTATTTTTAGCCATGGTGGCCATCTTGAATTTCCGGCCGACCTGAAATTTTGCTAGGATCAATTAGACATCAAGAGCAACATTTCTGTGAAGTTTCATGAAAATCCGTCAAGCAGTTTCAGAGGAGTAGTCGCTACAAGTTTTCATTATATAACTCTATGTAAACAAAGATGGCCACTGGCAGCCATGTTTAATGTCGAATCAAAATAATGTTCGACTCGGATAACCATCATGTCATGCTGATCATTTTAAAAAAAGTCTCGTATCAATATCACTTATAGTTTTCAAGAAGTAGTCGCTACAAACTTATTTTTTAAAAATCTATTTTTAACTGTGGCAGCCATCTTGAATTTCTGGCCGATCTGAAATTTTGCTAGGATCAATTAGACATCAAGAGCAACATTTCTGTGAAGTTTCATGAAAATCCGTCAAGCAGTTTCAGAGGAGTAGTCGCTACAAGTTTTCATTATATAACTCTATGTAAACAAAGATGGCCACTGGCAGCCATGTTTAACGTCGAATCAAAATAATGTTCGACTCGGATAACCATCATGTCATGCTGATCATTTTAGAAAAAGTCTCGTATCAATATCACTTATAGTTTTCAAGAAGTAGTCGCTACAAACTTATATTTTAAAAATCTATTTTTAACTGTGGCAGCCATCTTGAATTTCTGGCCGATCTGAAATTTTGCTAGGATCAATTAGACATTAAGAGCAACATTCCTGTAAAGTTTCATGAAAATCCGCCAAGTAGTTTCAGAGGAGTAGTCGCTACAAGTTTTTACTATATAACTCTATGTAAACAAAGATGGCCGCTGGCAGCCACGTTTAACGTCGAATCAAAACGATTTTTAATAAGGACCAACATCATGTCATGCGGATCATTTTACAAAAAGTCCCATATCAATATCACTTATAGTTTTCAAGAAGTAGTCGCTACAAACTTGAATTTAAAAAATCTATTTTTAGCTTTGGCGGCCATCTTGGATTTCACATCAACATGAATATTTGCTAGGATCAACTAGACTTCATGGGCAACATTTCTGTAAAGTTTTATGAATATCCATCCAGTAGTTTCAGAGGAGTAGTCGCTACAAATAAAAGTTAACGGACGGACGGACGGACGGACGGACAGACGGACGACGGACGCCGCACCACTGCATAAGCTCTGCTGATCTCTGATCAGTAGAGCTAAAAATATAAAATGATCAAATTCCCTAAGGAAAAACAAACAAGAGGTCAATGACCTTGAAGCTCTACTGATTGATTTTGATTTCAGGAAGTAGTCGCTACAGACTTGTTTTTTGAAAAATTATTTTTAGCTGTGGCGGCCATCTTGAATTTCCGGCCGACCTGAAATTTTGCTAGGATCAATTAGACATCAAGAGCAACATTCCTGTGAAGTTTCATGAAAATCCGTCAAGTAGTTTCAGAAGAGTAGTCGCTACAAGTTTTCATTATATAACTCTATGTAAACAAAGATGGCCACTGGCAGCCATGTTTAACGTCGAATCAAAATAATGTTTGACTCTGATAACCATCATGTCATGCTGATCATTTTACAAAAAGTCCCATATCAATATCACTTATAGTTTTCAAGATGTTGTCGCTACAAACTTCTTTTTTAAAAATCTATTTTTAGCTGTGGCGGCCATCTTGAATTTCCGGCCGACCTAAAATTTTGCTAGGATCTATTAGACATCAAAAGCAACATTCCTGTGAAGTTTCATGAAAATCCGTCAAGTAGTTTCAGAGGAGTAGTCGCTACAAGTTTTCATTATATAATTCTATGTAAACAAAGATGGCCGCTGGCAGCCATGTTTAACGTTGAAGCAAAACGGTTTTTGACAAGGACCAACATCATGTCATGCTGATCATTTTAGAAAAAGTCCCATATCAATATCACTTATAGTTTTCAAGAAGTAGTCGCTACAAACTTGTTTTTTAAAAACCTATTTTTAGATTTGGCGGCCATCTTGGATTTCACATCAACATGAATTTTGCTAGGATCAACTAGACTTCATGGGCAACATTTCTGTAAAGTTTCATGAAAATCCATTCAGTAGTTTCAGAGGAGTTGTCGCTACAAAAAAAAGTTTACGGACAGACAGACGGACGACGGACGCCGCACCACGGCATAAGCTCTGCTGATCTCTGATCAGTAGAGCTAAAAACATTATTGTAGGAGGGTTCGTAAAACACAAACAACCAAATAATAACGGCCTTTTATTTTATGCTTTTCAGTGATTTATATAATTTTCTCAGTGAAATAAAAGTGGTAATCCACTGTTTTCAAACAGAGAAAATTACCATAAATAAATTTCATATAGTGATTATCTCCCTTCAAAAAGTTGTTATTCTTACCTCAGTTTGCTGATAATTGTATGTTTGGCATGATAACTGGCATGATAACTATATCCCCGCGTCTAAACCTAGAACGCGTCATATATGGTATAACGTTGAATTTACGGTTTTGCTAACGTTCCATAACCGGTATTTCCTGTTGACGTCATTTGGGAACAGGCGACTGAGATAAGAAAACCACGTTATTTGTATAGAGATGTCCAGGTTTTTAGGATACGATATAGTGTGTACGAGACGGAAAGGATTGAAGTTTTACTTTCTCTTGATCATTTTAGCCGAAAATCCTCTACTTTTTTCAATCATTCGTAAGAAAGGACGTTTTCAAAACCCGTAATTTTCATACATATACAATCCCTGCAAACTGTATTTTGCTGATCATATAATAAAGACCTAAATAGAGGATCAGAAACAATAAATTTGTTCAAGAAATGAATTTCAATGGTGTGTGTTTTATGGCAAAATTGTCTAATAACGGGACATAAAACGATACACCAAGGTTTTTACGTACACTAAAACTGTATAATTCACGAAAAATGTTGTATGTAAAATTCACAGATTGTAGGTTCGTTTACTGATCTTAAATTAAATTTTGTTTCTTGATATTAAATTACTAATCCTATGCGTATATGTTGTGGTCAGTATTTTGCAGGGAGTAATAATTAATTTTCCGCTGTTTCATGTTGTAATTCTGGGTTTCTGTGTAAAATTTATTTTCAGTACACAACACGCGTGCTGCATGTCGATGTTGTTTCCAAACTTTCAAATAGTAAATACTTAAATCGTAATTTAATTTGTTATCGGATCTGGTCTTATTAAACAGAACATGAGGATTTCAACTCAGTTCAACGTCCTTTTGTTCTTCTTAGCCATCACACCCAACCAACGCCTATTAAAAGGACACATGTCGGTCTGCATGTATTTATCAAGCATTAACATTAGCATCTAGATTTATTCATCCAGTTGGGCGTGCATTTCCCAGTGGATAACCGATGGGCCCGGGTTCAAGCATCATCGACGCCATGAAATCTGTCTTTGTTCTGCTCGTCGGATGGGGTGGGGAGGGGCCAGTCCCGCGTATCTTTCGGTATCCTAGCATGTTAAATGACCAAAGTAAAACAATTCATTAGTAAGAGTAGGGCAGTTCCCCGGATTGATATGTATCTTACCTCACCAACAAGTATAAACATGCAAAAACGATTTACTTTGAACTTTTCAAATTATTAATTAATAGAGGATCTTACATGAGTGCCTGTTTAATATCGAATTTAATTTTGTGGAGTTGAAGCTATTTCTTTTCCTTTTGTACTTTTGTTTCTTTTTTGTATGCTTTTCTTGGTGTTAATCCTTTTTCGTTAGGGGTGAGAAATTTCTTTGGGGAGAGAATCAAGGGTACTAATCTTCGTCTTTTTGATTTGGATTGCCCGATTGCTAGTATTTTTTTCTTCTTATTTTTGTTGGGAACTGAAGTAAAATATGGTGACATTATACATTCCTGTTATTTTAAGTGTGTTTTTTTCAATAACACTAGAAGGGTGTTCCACGGAACAGTTGTCACCTGCCGTTGCTTATTTCAGCATGTACAATTAATCTTACTATAAAGTACGAAGACAGTAACTGTTCTTCATGAATTATGGAGCAGTTTTGAAGTTTATGAAAAGGAGCATAAATCTGCCTTGGATAATTGATAAGAAGAACTGTATAAAGATTCATGACCATAGGTCAATACTTTGACAAGTTATGTGCTGGTTAAACTTTTATGAAAAGGGATATAACTCGGCTAAAATGAAAGTAAGAGTTATTGGACATGTGTAACGACATTCATTTGGTTAAGATGAAGATGTGCATGCAGTTTCATAAACACAGGTCAAATTCTTTTCAAGCCATGGCCAGTTATGAGCTTGATAAGTTGCAGGTTAAAGTTTTATGAAAAGGGGCATAATTCTGTTGAAATGAAAGTCAGCGTTATTGGTTTAGGGTAACACTATTCTGTGTGGTAATTAAGATGAATATGTGGGAAGTTTCATGAACATATGTCAAATATTTCTTAAGTTATGGCCAGTTATGAGCTTGGTTAGGTTGCAGGTTGAAGTTTTATGAAAGGCCATAACTCAGCCAAAATAAATGTCAGAGTTATTGGACATGTGTAACAACATTCTTTGGGTTAAGATAAAGACGTGTACATAGGTCAAATACATTTCAAGTTATGGCCAAGGTTAGATTACAGGTTAAAGTGTAACGAGTGACAGACGACGGACAAAGTTATCCCTAAGTGTCACTGTCTGTCATGCTATGCAGGCGAGACAAAAATCTTATCTTAATTCCACAGACATCAATTATGATAATTCCTTATCACTGAAAATTACGGAACGACGCAAAATATCACTTACAAAATATAACATTATGACATTTCAAAAGGTGTTATAAACTAGAAGGCTGTTTCACGAAACACTTGTATAGCCTGATTAAAGACAGAGGGTGCGAATCGTAAAGGTTTTATGACAAAGTGGCATAACTCTCTATTGAAAAATTGATATGAAAGATGAAGATGTGTGTAGTTTCATGAACATAGGTCAAATACTTTTCAAGCTATAACCAAGGTATGGTTGCATGTTAAAGTGTGTCGGGCGGATGACATAAAAAGTGTGTTCAAAATTTTAGAATATCTGCAGCGGATGCCATACTTTATTAACATATTAGTATAGCTGGACTTTACATGAAAGGAAGGTTTACTTCATACATATTATTGGTTTGAAAAAACAACAACGTATACCATTTTATTCAACGTTGTTAAACCTGTGTACCATTTTATGGCGCATTGACAATTTTGCCTTAAAACACCCTTATAATTTACTGCATCTGATCATCTACCGGTATTTGGGTGTTTATTGTATGAGCAGCAAAAAAAACATTTGCAGGGATGTATAGGTATGAAAATGTCGGGTTTTATACATGACCTGTCCATCCGAAAACGATGAAAACCGGACTTTTCCACGAATGATTGAAAAAAGTAGAGGATTTTGCGGCTAAAAGGATAAGAGAAAGTAAAACTCCAATCCTTTCTGGCTTGTACGCACTATATCATATCCTAAAAACCTGGACATCTCTATAAAAATAACGTGTTTTTCTTACCTCAGTCGCCTATCCCCAAATGACGTCAACAGGAAATACCGGCTATGGAATGTTAACAAAACTGTAAATTCAACGTTATACCGTATATGACGTGTTCTAGGTTAGACGTGGTGTATATATTTCACAAATTTTTGCATAAACTTTGATGTTTATTTCATGGAAAATATTTTTAATAAAAGATGAAGTATTTTTTATCATGTATTAACTAGTAGTGATCTGTAGTGAAGCAGTTATTAATTGGGGCTACCAGTGGGGAATACAAATGTGAAATACACAAAAACACTGACGGAAGCAGTGGAAGATGCAACTTTATTTCATCTCGTGAGCTCCCAAAACAGTATTCTCGCTTGTGGCTACGCTGAAATAAAGTTGCACCTTCCACTGAAAAAAACAAATATCCTCTATCTTGTAAATAAACGACCAACGTTGATTGAATGCGACATCAGTGCACAACATGTCAGTGGTATATAAGATAAAGAATCAATCAAGGTCTCTTGTTTAGGCATTGAATTTCTACAATTTTACAAAGGGGCTTCTGGGAGTGTAATAAAGCCATTACATTTGTATTGCTATACACTGCATAAAGGAAGCAAATGAGGAAAATATGACTGTGTTGGTACACAGTAAAAACATTTAGTCCGAATTGTTTGCATGGTAAATCATATGATACGATCATATTTGAAATATTACTCTTTCTAATACACATAATTAACATTAAATTTGGTTCAAGGTGTTACATTATTTCTAGCGCAGCGTGTTATAGCGATGTAACATAGCTGAGATCATGTAAACAACGAAACGATGTCATGTCTTTATATGTTTCTCTTAAAAATTAGCGACGTGTAAAAAGTAAATTTATAACAATAAAGTGAAACATTTTTATGTCGTAGGTGTGTTATATGATAATTAGAATCTTACATTTGTGACGGTGTATTTTGGACTTTACTAAACATGTTGGATAAAAAGATAAGATAATCACCAGAGACTCGTATCCTATCATTTTATCCAACTCGTTTATAAAAGTCAATAATACAAGTCACTCATGTAAAATCATCTATATTTTTATTTCAGAACATGTAAAGACATGCATTAAATATCTTTATTTCAGAAGATGGAAATACATACATATCTTTATTTCAGCCTATGCATGAATTGAACATCTTAATTTCAGAACAAGTAATAACATATCTTTATTTCAGAACAAGTAAGCACATAAATTGCATGTCTTTATTTCAGAACATGACTGTAAGGACATTATTATTTATTTGGAGTCTTGACAGGGAACATGGGCTCACATTCCCTGTCTTGAAATTATATTCACCCGAGCCGTCGGGCGAGGGGGCATATACTTGCCAGGCAGGGAATGTAAGTCCATGTCCATGAATCCAAATAACAAATTAGTCATACTTCAAAGTTGTTACTACATATATTAAACAAGAGTTCAATGACATGCATGAAGCTCTACTGATAGATTTTTGATAGCTAGGTCAACATTCCTGTGAAGTTTCATGAAAATCAATCAAGTAGTTTCATAGGAGTAGTCGCTACAAGTTTTCATTATATAACTTTATGTAAACAAAGATGAGGATTTTTTTTTATGTCAAATCAAAATAATTTTTGACAAGGATCAACATCATGTCATACTGATCATTTTAGAAAAAGTCCCATATCAATATCACTTATAGTTTTCAAGAAGTAGTCGCTACAAACTTGTATTTTGAAAATCTATTTTTAGCCATGGCGGCCATCTTGAATTTCCGGCCAACCTGACATTTTGCTAGGATCAATTAGACATCAAGAGCAATATTCCTGTAAAGTTTCATGAAAATCCTTCGAGTAGTTACAGAGGAGTAGTCGTTACAAGTTTTTACTATATAACTCTATGTAAACAAAGATGGCCACTGACAGCCATGTTTAACATCGAGTCAAAACGATTTTCGACAAGGACCAACATCATGACATGCTGTTCATTTTAGAAAAAGTCCCATATCAATATCACTTATAGTTTTCAAGAAGTAGTCGCTACAAACTTGTTTTTTTTAAAATCTACTTTTAGCCGTGGCGGCCATCTTGAATTTCTGGCCAACCTGAAGTTTTGTTAGGATCAATTAGACATCAAGAGCAACATTCGTGTGAAGTTTCATGAAAATCCATCAAGTAGTTTCAGAGGAGATGTCGCTACAAGTTTTCATTATATAACTCTATGTAAACAAAGATGGCCGCTGGCGGCCATGTTTAATGTCAAATCAAAATAATTTTTGACAAGGATCAACATCATGTCATACTGATCATTTTAGAAAAAGTCCCATATCAATATCACTTATAGTTTTCAAGAAGTAGTCGCTACAAACTTGTATTTTGAAAATCTATTTTTAGCCATGGCGGCCATCTTGAATTTCCGGCCGACCTGACATTTTGCTAGGATCAATAAGACATCAAGAGCAACATTCCTGTAAAGTTTCATGAAAATCCTTCGAGTAGTTACAGAGGAGTAGTCGTTACAAGTTTTTACTATATAACTCTATGTAAACAAAGATGGCCACGGACAGCCATGTTTAACATCTAATCAAAACGATTTTCGACAAGGACCAACATCATGACACGCTGTTCATTTTAGAAAAAGTCCCATATCAATATCACTTATAGTTTTCAAGAAGTAGTCGCTACAAACTTGTTTTTTGAAAATCTACTTTTAGCCGTGGCGGCCATCTTAAATTTTCGGCCAACCTGAAGTTTTGTTAGGATCAATTAGACATCAAGAGCAACATTCCTGTGAAGTTTCATGAAAGTCCATCAAGTAGTTTCAGAGGAGTAGTCGCTACAAGTTTTCATTATATAACTCTATGTAAACAAAGATGGCCGCTGGCAGCCATGTTTAACGTCGAATCAAAATAATTTTCGACAAGGATCAATATCATGTCATACTGATCATTTTAGGAAAAGACGCATATCAATATCACTTATAGTTTTCAAGAAGTAGGCGCTACAAACTTGTATTTTGAAAAATTATTTTTAGCCATGGCAGCCATCTTGAATTTCCGGCCGACCTGAAATTTTGCTAGGATCAACTAGACATCAAGAGCAACATTCCTGTGAAGATTCATGAAAATCCGCTAAGTAGTTTCAGAGGAGTAGTCGCTACAAATTTTTACTATACAAACTCTATGTAAACAAAGATGGCTACTGGCGCCCATGTTCAAAGTCGAATCAAAATAATTTTCGACAAGGATCAACATGATTCTTATGACAAAAATTGCCTATCTTTATTTCAGAATGTATAAAGACATGAACTGTTTGTCTTTATTTCAGAACATGTACGGATCTGGACTTCATCCCCCATTTAGCTAGAGGAATAGCTCAAAGTCAGGAACTGCAGGATATCAATAAGAAACTTGACTCAGTCAAATCCGACATAGAAAGGACAAAAAACACCAGAGAGAAGAATAAAGCTAATCTAGACCAGTCACGGAGTGATGTCTTGCAAAGTCTGAAAGATTTCAGGACACAAGTCAACCAAATATTTGATGCTCTGGAGAGGAAAGCCACAGATGTTATGGAGAAACTTCATCGAGACAGCAGCAAGCCCATCATGGCCGACATGACGATGTGTGACAACTTTCTTGCTGAGCTTAAACAACTGAAGCAACAACTCGAGTCAACAAGCCACAACAATGAGTCTCAAGTGTTCATCAACTTGAAAAAATGCCAGAACGAGGTTTCAGACGGTGAGCAACTCGTACAAAAAATGTCCTCATCTCCAATAAATGAGAGCTTCCAGTTCTTGATCGATCCAACCTTAGAGAAGTTCCTTGCCAACACACACAGTCTGGGGAAACTTGAAGTGAAGATAAAAAGACCAGAGGTCAAAGTTCAGGGGGTCCAGAAGCAGCTTTATAAAGCTCAGAATATAAGGAACTGTAATGTCAGAATGAAAGGTGATATCGGGACATGCAACATAGGAGGATCGTGCCAGATGCCAGATGGCTCTATAGTACTGACAGATTATGACAACAAGAAACTGAAACACCTGGACACCTCGTACAGGGTGATTGATCACTGTGACATTCCTTCTAGCCCACGTGCAGTATGCTGCATCAGCCAGAGTGAAGCTGCTGTCGTTAAAGACAACAGCACCCTTAACTTTGTGTCTGTGAGCAGTAACAAGATGGCAGTAAACCGTTCTGTAAAGATGAATCACGACTGTTGGGGTCTGGCTTACAACAATGGACGGCTGTATATCGCAGATAAAAAGAACAAAGTTTACATATACAACACATACGGCACCAGCCTCCAGACACTCTACAAGGACAGCAACGGCGTGGAGATGTTCTCTAATACCAGGCATATAGCTGTCAGTCCTGATGGCACCAGGATCTATGTGGCTGATGTACACAATGGGCTGGTGACACTGGACAACAAGGGTCAACAATTGTCCAAATTCACTGATAAGGACCTGGATGGAGCTGTGGGAGTATGTGTGGATGGGCGGGGCAGTGTGTTTGTGACAGGGCTTTTCTCACACAATGTGATACAGCTGGATGAGACTGGTACACAGAAGATTGGTGTGGTGGCCACACTGGGGTCAAATGTTTATATACAATCAGTCTTAATAGATAAGACAAACTCTACAATGATACTTACATGTACATGTACTAATAATGGCTCTGATACTATCAGAGTGTTTGAAATAAAGTGATATGGCTAAAAACAAATTGGTATGGCATCAAACCAGCGTCTAGTTTCAATTAAGGTTTATTGGCTCCAAGCCCTGCCCTAATTTCTATGAGGTAAATATTAATTAAGGATTTAAAAGTGATTCATTAATGATGATAATTGGATTATTACAGTGCTCGAAAAGTAGGATAGCCCGACGCCCGGGGCTCCTCGAAATCCATTCCGGGCCTGTCTCATTTTGCAGACAAGGAGCCTGTTGGGCCTGTCTAAAATAAAAATCCCCAAAATCTATTTTACTTGATCTCAAGATCCTCAATACTCCCATGTGTATTGTGATCTGTGAAAACACTTGCAATAAAGTAATTAAAATGTGTGTGAAGTATGAATATTTTGCCTGGCTTCGTGTCGGCAGTTTGTCACAACAGAGATCGGCAATTTTGACATAAAACTACATTATCCTGCTATATTAGGATTGTGTTTTCTTTCCTCTTTGATAAGAAATACAATTTTTGGCATTCAAAACACATTAATGCAAGAAAAAAAGTTCGTAATTGATGGTATTTCGATTGATTGTTTATGAAATTTTCGGGCCGTAAAAGTGCGGTGTCATAGTAGTTTGGATGGTACATATAATTTCGGATTTTTTTTTTTTTTACATAATCGAATAAGAAAAACATTTCTATTCATTATTAATCCATCATTCTTTCTTTTATCAATGTGTAAGGTGTAAGGAGTTCCTGGAATCCTACTTTTAAATGAATTCTAGTCTAGGCTCCTAATTCTTTAACTTTGACAAAATAAAAAATATCGCTAGAGGAGGCTCTCAGATAGCCTAATAAAACCTGATTGAAATTTTGGCTCCAAGTTTGGCTCTAGTTTTACCAAGTCGGCTCTGATTATTATCGTTTGGCAAAAGTGCTAGTACTCTCCTTTGCATCGGTTATAAATTACTATGTAATATTCTGTTCTAACGTATTTGAAACGAAGGGGTAAATAAGTCCGCTGACTAGGGAGCATAAAGCGGTAGCAAAAAGAAAAATATAGTCCGAGGAGGTTCTGAGTTTGATAAATACATACGTAACAAATGTGTGCTATAAAAGTGAATAAAGACCAATAAAGTGGAAAAGTCCAATATTTTAAATCAGGGCCTGTCAATTTTAAATCAGGGCCTGTCCATTTTCAGAAGCAACAAGCCCTGGGCCTGTCTATTAAAATAATTTTCTGTGAGCACTGTATTAATACCAAAACATTTTTATAAACATTGCTTTTCAGAGGCAATCATTTCATACTAATATCAAACTGACATAACATAGTACAAGTTTATTTTAGCCATGTTGGCCATCTTGAATTTCAGGCCGACCTAAAAAAATTCTGGGATCAATTAGACATCTAGAGCAACATTCCTGTGAAGTTTTATAGGAGTAGTCGTTACAAGTTTTTACTATATAAATCTATGTAAACAAAGATAGCCGCTAGCGGCCCGGCCATGTTTAAAGTCGTATCGAAATAAATTTCGACAAGGATCAACATCATGTCATGCTGATCATTTTAGAAATTGTCCCATATCAATATCACTTATAGTTTTCAAGAAGTAGTCGCTACAAATTTATTTATTTTAAATCTATTTTTAGCCGTGGTGGCCATTTTGAATTTCTGGTCAGCTATGACATTAGCAATCTGATAAAGTTTGATAAAGATCGGATAAACAATGAAGCTGCTATCAACTTAACGATGCAAAATATAGCATTTTTAACTAAATCAAGGGCCATAACTCTGCTGTTACTAGTCCGATATGGCTGGTCTTCGAACTTGACCGAGCTTCCATTGATATTAACAATATGGTAAAGTTTGGAAAAGATAGGATGAAAAATGAAGGCCCTATCGTCTTAACGAGGCAAAATATAGCAATATAGCATTTTTAACTAAATCAAGGGCCATAACTCTGCTGTTACTGGTCCAATATGGCTGTTTTTCGAACTTGTCCGAGCTTTCATAGATATTAACAACCTGTTAAAGTTTGGTAAAGATCGGATGAAAAATTAAGGCCCTATCGTCTTAACGAGACAAAAGTTAACGACGGACGACGGACAACGGACGGACGACGGACAACTCGCCATCCCATAAGCTCTGCTGGCCCTTGGCCAGTAGAGCTAACAAGAGGCCCAAGAGGGCCTGTGGATGCTCTACTTGCTAATATGGCTCTTATAACATCAAAGAAGCGAGTGACTAACGTCTTAAAGAGGCAAAATATAGCATTTTTAACTAAATCAAGAGCCATAACTCCGCCATTACTGGTCCGATCTGACTGGTTTTCGAACGTGGCCAGTAGAGATAATAAATAAAAAGAAAAAGAGAAGAAAAAAGAAAAAAAAGTCAAAAAAAATAAACAAATTCAAAATAATAAAAGAAAAAAAAAGTCAAAAAATTTAAACTTTGGTAAAGATCAGATGAAAAATGAAGGCCCTATCGTCTTAACGAGGCAAAATATAGCATTTTTAACTAAATCAAGGGCCACAACTCCGTTGTTACCAGTCAGATCTGGCTGCTTTTCTAACTTGTCCGAACTATTATTGACTTTAACAATCTGGTAAAATTTGGTAAAGATCAGATGAAAAATGAAGGCCCTATCCTCTTAACAAGGCAAAATATAGCATTTTTAATTAAATCAAGGGCCATAACTCCGCTGTTACTGATCCGATCTGGCTGGTTTTCAAACTTGTTCGAGCTTTCATTCACATTAACAAACTGATAAAGTTTGGTAAAGATCGGATAAAAAATGAAGGCCCTATCGTCTTAATGAGGCAAAATATAGCATTTTTAACGAAATCAAGGGCCATAACTCTGCTGTTACTGGTCCGATATGGCTGGTTTTCGAACTTGTCTTGTCCGAGCTTTCATTGACATTAACAATCTGATCAAGTTCGATAAAGTTTGGATGAACAATGAAGCCCCTATCGTCTTAACGAAACAAAATATAGGATTTTTAACAAAATCAAGGGCCACAACTCTGCTGTTACTGGTCCGATATGGCTGGTTTTCGAACTTGTTCAAGCTTTCATTGAGATTAATAATCTGGTAGTTTGGTAAAGATAGGATGAAAAATGAAGGCCCTACTGTCTTAACGAGGCAAAATATAGCAATATAGCATTTTTAACTAAATCAAGGGCCATAACTCCGCTGTTACTGGTCCGACCTGGCTGGTTTTCGAACTTGTCCGAGCTTTCATTGATATTAACAACCTATTAAAGTTTGGCAAAGATCGGATGAAAAATGAAGGCCCTATCGTCTTAACGAGGTAAAAGTTTACGGACGGACAGACAAACGGACGACAGACGACGGACAACACACCATCCCATAAGCTCTGCTGGCCTTTGGCCAGTAGAGCTAAAAATGAGATTTTGAGTGAGTCTGATACTTGTGCTCAAAAATTTGATGAATTCAGTCCCTGGCCGACCAGTCCTAAAACAACCATTTACATACTGAACGTCAAGCAACTATTTTTATGAAGCCTTTGGTGTAACCCAGACTGAGATTGAACCCACGACTATCCGCATGTGAGGCAGCTGAAGTACCACTAAGCCACTGACACTATCAATACAGACTTTATTAACCCTTATCTCGCTATGAATGTATAATGGACTATCCGTTCTGTAAATTTAGACCATTCCATTTATGTTACAAAGGGGTGTTTTGGAGAAATGACTGATGCGCAGCCAGACATTGTAAACCCTGATCAGTCTGCGAGTTACTGACTATTAGCAGGTTAAGGGTTAAATAGCTGATAAAGACTAAATTATCATTATCAAATTAACCGATTTTGTGAATTTTTAAATGCGATGAACATTAGAACTTAAGGTTGATTTTGGTGTCCAAATATTGTTTTTCAATAAGCCTCAAGAAAGGATTATAATTTTTAGATGTATATTACAAATCTTTGAAATAATTTTTTTTTTTAAATCGGACCGACTCGTTTTTGGTCCTTTGGGATAAACGAGTCCCAATATATGTGTCTTTGAAGTAGACTACCACTTAAGCCGATGGTAGGGGGCAGGAGAGGTGTTGCGTCTTAATTACGTCTCATGAACAGACTCGATAAATCCGAGTCTGCTACTTTATTATTTAGATTGTGTTTGTTTCTTCCAATGGATCTACCTTACAGTATTTATTTACTGAATTACTCATAACTCATGATGTAATTATTGTTTACTTCCCCAAACCGGGAAGTAAAGAAAACTTGTTTAATTTTGCATCTAAAAATATCTAAGGGAAATAAAACTGCTGTGACAGAAATATTTGTCTACAAATGATAACTAGTCTGAAAAGAGTCTAAACAGACAACTGAACGGCAAACATTTAATGACACATTGGCAAATGTTTGCCGCACACTGGAAAACTTTTACCAAAACGGCAAAATACTTTGCCTCCGTAATGACAATTTTTTGCCACTACCAAAAGGTACAAATAAAAGAAGCTACAGCAGAAGCTTCACTACATTCCACACAAAACTAGTTTAATTGAACCAGGCATAGCCACTCTTGCCCATTGTCAGTCTTTTTTTCATGTTGAATATAATGTTTAATTATTTACAGAACTTCCCCATGTCAACTCTAGGTGTTATCTGGGAGCGGGACTGTACTAATTCACCATTTCCCATGCATCCACACCTTAAAGACCTATTTAGAGCCTTTTGTTTTGGGCGGGGAGAGAACTTGTATAGGTTACCATAAATCACTGTTAGATATACAATTGTATGAGAAAATGGTGTTATTCAATTTTGTATCCGATGATGAGGCCCGCCCAATAAAGATTTTGTGTATTCTTCTTCTAAAAACAACACTGTGTGTGTGTGTGTGTGTTGGGGGTGGGGAGCAATATCTTTATTTCCATACATATTTCTCAATGACTAAGTGCTACTGTACTCTTATAATGGACGAATAAAAAAGTTGTTGTTTTTGTGTTTTTGGGTAAAATTAGGACTGTACTGTATACCTCCCGGGCCACCATCTGTAAGTATCAACACTTTCTCACTTGACAAGTCGAGCTGGCAGTGCGATTCAAACCCGTAGCAGTGAGAGATGAGAGAAGTTTTAGACGCATTATCTTTACAATTCCGACCATGGAGTGGACTCAATTGCCACACACTCACAGATCATGTCAGGTACTTGGATATGGCTTGTTTTTGGTAAGTGTCAACAGCTCTGAAGTGGGAATCCATTGTCATTTCACCAACAGTTGTCAACAGCTCTGAAGTGGGAATCCATTGTCATTTCACCAACAGTTGTCAACAGCTCTGAAGTGGGAATCCATTGTCATTTCACCAACAGTTGTCAACAGCTCTGAAGTGGGAATCCATTGTCATTTCACCAACAGTTGTCAACAGCTCTGAAGTGGGAATCCATTGTCATTTCACCAACAGTTGTCAACAGCTCTGAAGTGGGAATCCATTGTCATTTCACCAACAGTTGTCAACAGCTCTGAAGTGGGAATCCATTGTCATTTCACCAACAGTTGTCAACAGCTCTGAAGTGGGAATCCATTGTCATTTCACCAACAGTTGTCAACAGCTCTGAAGTGGGAATCCATTGTCATTTCACCAACAGTTGTCAACAGCTCTGAAGTGGGAATCCATTGTCATTTCACCAACAAGTTCAAACAGTCATTAACATTGGCTCAGATTAGAATAAATTCCACTTAGTGTCAAGGGTGAAAATAATTGTTTAATCTAGAATTCAGGCTCATTGGCTGAAAAAACTGACAGCTACTTAAAGTCATTCATAAAACAGTGTGTCATGCAATACTTATGCCTACTTAATATATTAAAGAGACACACAACAATCTTGATTTTTTTTCAACTCGTGGTGTCCAGTTACTTTATCGACAGAACTTGCACACTTACATGAACATATCATTTGTAATAATTATCTAAATAGTTTAAAACAAATTGTTTCGCATAATACTGATTGCTGATTATATTTCACCAGTAATATATTTAAAACCTATCTAAGAATAACGAAGAAAAAATGAAATTTTCAATTGTATTACCAGTTATTTAAATATATGGCAGAGGTTTAAAGTTCTCCGGCCATGTTTTGTTTCATGAACATGTCACAGGTAAATGTATTTATCAATTATCTGGCAATAGTTGTGCAGCTGTACAATTCAGATTTACCTTATTTCCCCATGCAATCACGCATAGGTAAAAGTAGTATCTATGTCATGCAAATAATACATTACTTTTACATACAACTTAGTAGCGGATTTCAATTTATGTTTCTCTCCGAGACTATCAAGAAATGTTCATATGATGTTTAAGAGTTAAATTTGTTAATTGATAATATCACAAAAAGGGTGTCCATTCATCTTTAAAGTCAAATGATACTGGATTAATAAATAAATCAAGGTATTAATTTTAATGCTTTAAACCCCAGCATTCGGTAGATCTACCACCATTATGTTGACAGTTAGGAATAAAAGTTTTGTTCTAGAAAGCATGGAAAATAAATACATTATATAATTATGTTGATATATCTGTATAGAGTAATGTTTAGAGTATTAACATGCCAAATTTTATGGTTTAAAAATGCTTTATTTAGAAATTTGTGATTAAACCTCTCTGAGCTGCATAATACATAAAATGATCAGAAAAGTTTCTCTGTGGCCATTTTTTTTTTTTTATATACTCAACCCTGGCCTTTAAGTCCAGACATAAAGCCATGTCATTGATGGATTCTTTGCTTGACACAATGTAAGAGGGACTATAAACCTTAGAATAACAAATACACATTTTAATGCTTGCTAAATACTTCAAGATTGCCATGTGTCCTTTGAACTATATCGTACAGTTTCTTCAAAACAACACAGAGACTTGCAAACATCATTGTTTCAACAATTATACCAAGGAGTTGGCCATGGTGGTGATGAAAATGTATTTCACACTGTTCTTGTTTCTATCTGGGCGTGAGAAGTGTTCTTGTTTCTATCTGGGCGTGAGAAGTGTTGCTTCTATCATTACTTCTCATGAACAGACTCAATAAAACCGAGTCTGCTGCTTTATTCTCTTAATTGTGTTTGTTGCTCTCAAAGGATCACCTTTATCAGCTGTGGCGGCTATCTTGAATTTCTGGCCGATCTGAAATTTTGCTAGGATCAATGAGACATTAAGAGCAACATTCCTGTAAAGTGTCATGAAAATCCGCCAAGTAGTTTCAAAGGAGTAGTCGCTACAAGTTTTTACTATATAACTCTATGTAAACAAAGATGGCCGCTGGCAGCAATGTTTAACGTTGAATCAAAACAATTTTTGACAAGGACCAACATCATGTCATGCTGATCATTTTAGAAAAATTCCCATATCAATATCACTTATAGTTTTCAAGAAGAAGTCGCTACAAACTTGTATTTTGAAAAATTATTTTTAGTCGTGGCGGCCATCTTGAATTCCGGCCGACCTAAAATTTTGCTAGGATCTATAAGACATCAAAAGCAACATTCCTGTGAAGTTTCATGAAAATCCGTCAAGTAGTTTCAGAGGAGTAGTCGCTACAAGTTTTCATTATATAATTCTATGTAAACAAAGATGGCCACTGGCAGCCATGTTTAACGTTGAATCAAAACGATTTTTGACTAGGACCAACATCATGTCATGCTGATCATTTTAGAAAAAGTCCCATATCAATATCACTTATAGTTTTCAAGAAGTAGTCGCTACAAACTTGTTTTTTAAAAACCTATTTTTAGATTTGGCGGCCATCTTGGATTTCACATCAACATGAATTTTTGCTAGGATCAACTAGACTTCATGGGCAACATTTCTGTAATGTTTCATGAAAATCCATTCAGTAGTTTCAGAGGAGTTGTCGCTACAAAAAAAAGTTTACGGACAGACAGACGGACGACGGACGCCGCACCACAGCATAAGCTCTGCTGATCTCTGATCAGTAGAGCTAAAAAACATTATTGTAGGAGGGTTCGTAAAACACAAACAACCAAATAATAACGGCCTTTTATTTTATGCTTTTCAGTGATTTATATAATTTTCTCAGTGAAATAAAAGTGGTAATCCACTGTTTTCAAACAGAGAAAATTACCATAAATAAATTTCACTGTTCTTGGAACTACTTTTTCTATAGTGATTATCTCCCTTCAAAAAGTTGTTATTCTTACCTCAGTTTGCTGATAATTGTATGTTTGGCATGATAGCTATATACCCGCGTCTAACCTAGAACGCGTCATATATGGTATAACGTTGAATTTACGGTTTTGCTAACGTTCCATAACCGGTATTTCCTGTTGACGTCATTTGGGGACAGGCGACTTAGATAAGAAAACCACGTTATTTGTATAGAGATGTCCAGGTTTTTAGGATACGATATAGTGCGTACGAGACGGAAAGGATTGAAGTTTTACTTTCTCTTGATCATTTTAGCCGAAAATCCTCTACATTTTTCAATCATTCGTAAGAAAGGACGTTTTCAAAACCCGTAATTTTCATACATATACAATCCCTGCAAACTGTATTTTGCTGATCATATAATAAAGACCTAAATAGAGGATCAGAAACAATAAATTTGTTCAAGAAATGAATTTCAATGGTGTGTGTTTTATGGCAAAATTGTCTAATAACGGGACATAAAACGATACACCAAGGTTTTTACGTACACTAAAACTGTATAATTCACGAAAAAATGTTGTATGTAAAATTCACAGATTGAAGGTTCGTTTACTGATCTTAAATTAAATTTTGTTTCTTGATATTAAATTACTAATCCTATGCGTATATGTTGTGGTCAGTATTTTGCAGGGAGTAATAATTAATTTTCCGCTGTTTCATGTTGTAATACTGGGTTTCTGTGTAAAATTTACTTTCAGTACACAACACGCGTGCTGCATGTCGATGTTGTTTCCAAACTTTCAAATAGTAAATACTTAAATCGTAATTTTATTTGTTATCGGATCTGGTCTTATTAAACAGAACATGAGGATTTCAACTCAGTTCAACGTCCTTTTGTTCTTCTTAGCCATCACACCCAACCAACGCCTATTAAAAGGACACATGTCGGTCTGCATGTATTTATCAAGCATTAACATTAGCATCTAGATTTATTCATCCAGTTGGGCGTGCATTTCCCAGTGGATAACCGATGGGCCCGGGTTCAAGCATTATCGACGCCATGAAGTCTGTCTTTGTTCTGCTCGTCGGATGGGGTGGGGAGGGGGCGCGATGTAAACCGGCCGGTCCGGGCCAGTCCCGCGTATATCTTTCGGTATCCTAGCACGTTAAATGACCAAAGTAAAACAATTCATTAGTAAGAGTAGGGCAGTTCCCCGGATTGATATGTATCTTACCTCACCAACAAGTATAAACATGCAAAAACGATTTGCTTTGAACTTTTCAAATTATTAATTAATAGAGGATCTTACATGAGTGCCTGTTTAATATCGAATTTAATTTTGTGGAGTTGAAGCTATTTCTTTTCCTTTTGTACTTTTGTTTCTTTTTTGTATGCTTTTCTTGGTGTTAATCCTTTTTCGTTAGGGGTGAGAAATTTCTTTGGGGAGAGAATCAAGGGTACTAATCTTCGTCTTTTTGATTTGGATTGCCCGATTGCTAGTATTTTTTTCTTCTTATTTTTGTTGGGAACTGAAGTAAAATATGGTGACATTATACATTCCTGTTATTTTAAGTGTGTTTTTTTCAAAAACACTAGAAGGGTGTTCCACGGAACACTTGTGTCACCTGCCGTTGCTTATTTCAGCATGTACAATTAATCTTACTATAAAGTACGAAGACAGTAACTGTTCTTCATGAATTATGGAGCAGTTTTGAAGTTTATGAAAAGGAGCATAAATCTGCCTTGGATAATTGATAAGAAGAACTGTATAAAGATTCATGACCATAGGTCAATACTTTGACAAGTTATGTGCTGGTTAAACTTTTATGAAAAGGGATATAACTCGGCTAAAATGAAAGTAAGAGTTATTGGACATGTGTAACGACATTCATTTGGTTAAGATGAAGATGTGCATGCAGTTTCATAAACACAGGTCAAATTCTTTTCAAGTCATGGCCAGTTATGAGCTTGATTAGGTTGCAGGTTAAAGTTTTATGAAAAGGGGCATAATTCTGTTGAAATGAAAGTCAGCGTTATTGGTTTAGGGTAACACTATTCTGTGTGGTAATTAAGATGAATATGTGGGAAGTTTCATGAACATATGTCAAATATGTCTTAAGTTATGGCCAGTTATGAGCTTGGTTAGGTTGCAGGTTGAAGTTTTATGAAAGGCCATAACTCAGCCAAAATAAATGTCAGAGTTATTGGACATGTGTAACAACATTCTTTGGGTTAAGATAAAGACGTGTACATAGGTCAAATACATTTCAAGTTATGGCCAAGGTTAGATTGCAGGTTAAAGTGTAACGAGTGACAGACGACGGACGACGGACAAAGTTATCCCTAAGTGTCACTGTCTGTCATGCTATGCAGGCGAGACAAAAATCTTATCATAATTCCACAGACATCAATTATGATAATTCCTTATCACTGAAAATTACGGAACGACGCAAAATATCACTTACAAAATATAACATTATGACATTTCAAAAGGTGTTATAAACTAGAAGGCTGTTTCACGAAACACTTGTATCGCCTGATTAAAGACAGATAGTGCGAATCGTAAAGGTTTTATGACAAAGTGGCATAACTCTCTATTGAAAAATTGATATGAAAGATGAAGATGTGTGTAGTTTCATGAACATAGGTCAAATACTTTTCAAGCTATAACCAAGGTATGGTTGCATGTTAAAGTGTGTCGGGCGGATGACATAAAAAGTGTGTTCAAAATTTTAGAATATCTGCAGCGGATGCCATACTTTATTAACATATTAGTATAGCTGGACTTTACATGAAAGGAAGGTTTACTTCATACATATTATTGGTTTGAAAAAAAAAAAACGTATACCATTTTATTCAACGTGTACCATTTTATGGCGCGTTGACAATTTTGCGTTAAAACACACTTAAAATTTACTGCATCTGATCATCTACCGGTATTTGGGTGTTTATTGTATGAGCAGCAAAAAAAACATTTGCAGGGATGTATAGGTATGAAAATGTCGGGTTTTATACATGACCTGTCCATCCGAAAACGATGAAAACCGGACTTTTCCACGAATGATTGAAAAAAGTAGAGGATTTTGCGGCTAAAAGGATAAGAGAAAGTAAAACTCCAATCCTTTCTGGCTTGTACGCACTATATCATATCCTAAAAACCTGGACATCTCTATAAAAATAACGTGGTTTTCTTACCTCAGTCGCCTATCCCCAAATGACGTCAACAGGAAATACCGGCTATGGAATGTTAACAAAACTGTAAATTCAACGTTATACCATATATATGACGTGTTCTAGGTTAGACGTGGTGTATATATTTCACAGATTTTTGCATAAACTTTGATGTTTATTTCATGGAAAATATTTTTAATAAAAGATGAACTTTTTTTTTTTGTCATGTATTAACTAGTAGTGATCTGTAGTGAAGCAGTTATTAATTGGGGCTACCAGTGGGGAATACAAATGTGAAATACACAAAAACACTAACGGAAGCAGTGGAAGATGCAACTTTATTTCATCTCGTGAGCTCCCAAAACAGTATTCTCGCTTGTGGCTACGCTGAAATAAAGTTGCACCTTCCACTGAAAAAAACAAATATCCTCTATCTTGTAAATAAACGACCAACGTTGATTGAATGCGACAACAGTGCACAACATGGCAGTGGTATATAAGAAAAAGAATCAATCAAGGTCTCTTGTTTAGGCATTGAATTTCTACAATTTTACAAAGGGGCTTCTGGGAGTGTAATAAAGCCATTACATTTTTATTGCTATACACTGCATAAAGGAAGCAAATGAGGAAAATATGACTGTGTTGGTACACAGTAAAAACATTTAGTCCGAATTGTTTGCATGGTAAATCATATGATACGATCATATTTGAAATATTACTCTTTCTAATACACATAATTAACATTAAATTTGGTTCAAGGTGTTACATTATTTCTAGCGCAGCGTGTTATAGCGATGTAACATAGCTGAGATCATGTAAACAACGAAACGATGTCATGTCTTTATATGTTTCTCTTAAAAATTAGCGACGTGTAAAAAGTAAATTTATAACAATAAAGTGAAACATTTTTAAGTCGTAGGTGTGTTATATGATATTTAGATTCTTACATTTGTGACTGTGTATTTTGGACTTTACTAAACTCGTTGGATAAAAAGATAAGATAATCACCAGAGACTCGTATCCTATCATTTTATCCAACTCGTTTATTAAAGTCAATAATACAAGTCACTCATGTAAAATCATCTATATTTTTATTTCAGAACATGTAAAGACATGCATTAAATATCTTTATTTCAGAAGATGGAAATACATACATATCTTTATTTCAGCCTATGCATGAATTAAACATCTTAATTTCAGAACAAGTAATAACATATCTTTATTTCAGAACAAGTAAGCACATAAATTGCATGTCTTTATTTCAGAACATGACTGTAAGGACATTATTATTTATTTGGAGTCTTGACAGGGAACATGGGCTCACATTCCCTGTCTGGAAATTATATTCACCCGAGCCGTCGGGCGAGGGGGCATATACTTGCCAGGCAGGGAATGTAAGTCCATGTCCATGAATCCAAATAACAAATTAGTCATTCTTCAAAGTTGTTACTACATATATTAAACAAGAGTTCAATGACCTTGAAGCTCTACTGATAGATTTTTGATAGCTAGGTCAACATTCCTGTGAAATTTCATGAAAATCAATCAAGTAGTTTCATAGGAGTAGTCGCTACAAGTTTTCATTATATAACTTTATGTAAACAAAGATGGCCGCTGGCGGCCATGTTTAATGTCAAATCAAAATAATTTTTGACAAGGATCAACATCATGTCATACTGATCATTTTAGAAAAAGTCCCATATCAATATCACTTATAGTTTTCAAGAAGTAGTCGCTACAAACTTGTATTTTGAAAATCTATTTTTAGCCATGGTGGCCATCTTGAATTTCCGGCCAACCTGAAATTTGCTAGGATCAATTAGACATCAAGAGCAACATTCCTGTAAAGTTTCATGAAAATCCTTCGAGTAGTTACAGAGGAGTAGTCGTTACAAGTTTTTACTATATAACTCCTTGTAAACAAAGATGGCCACTGACAGCCATGTTTAACATCGAATCAAAACGATTTTCGACAAGGACCAACATCATGACATGCTGTTCATTTTAGAAAAAGTCCCATATCAATATCACTTATAGTTTTCAAGTAGTAGTCGCTACAAACTTGTTTTTTGAAAATCTACTTTTAGCCGTGGCGGCCATCTTGAATTTCTGGCCAACCTGAAGTTTTGTTAGGATCAATTAGACATCAAGAGCAACATTCGTGTGAAGTTTCATGAAAATCCATCAAGTAGTTTCAGAGGAGTAGTCGCTACAAGTTTTCATTATATAACTCTATGTAAACAAAGATGGCCGCTGGCGGCCATGTTTAATGTCAAATCAAAATAATTTTTGACAAGGATCAACATCATGTCATACTGATCATTTTAGAAAAAGTCCCATATCAATATCACTTATAGTTTTCAAGAAGTAGTCGCTACAAACTTGTATTTTGAATATCTATTTTTAGCCATGGTGGCCATCTTGAATTTCCAGCCGACCTGACATTTTGCTAGGATCAATTAGACATCAAGAGCAACATTCCTGTAAAGTTTCATGAAAATCCTTCAAGTAGTTACAGAGGAGTAGTCGTTACAAGTTTTTACTATATAACTCTATGTAAACAAAGATGGCCACTGACAGCCATGTTTAACATCGAATCAAAACGATTTTCGACAAGGACCAACATCATGACACGCTGTTCATTTGAGAAAAAGTCCCATATCAATACCACTTATAGTTTTTAAGAAGTAGTCGCTACAAACTTGTTTTTTGAAAATCTACTTTTAGCCCGGCCATCTTGAATTTCCGGCCGACCTGAAATTTTGCTAGGATCAACTAGACATCAAGAGCAACATTCTTGTGAAGATTCATGAAAATCCGCCAAGTAGTTTCAGAGGAGTAGTCGCTACAAATTTTTACTATACAAACTCTATGTAAACAAAGATGGCTACTGGCGCCCATGTTCAATGTCGAATCAAAATAATTTTCGACAAGGATCAACATGATTCTTATGACAAAAATTGCCTTTCTTTATTTCAGAATGTATAAAGACATGAACTGTTTGTCTTTATTTCAGAACATGTACGGATCTGGACTTCATCCCCCATTTAGCTAGAGGAATAGCTCAAAGTCAGGAACTGCAGGATATCAATAAGAAACTTGACTCAGTCAAATCCGACATAGAAAGGACAAAAAACACCACAGAGAAGAATAAAGCTAATCTAGACCAGTCACGGAGAGATGTCTTGCAAAGTCTGAAAGATTTCAGGACACAAGTCAACCAAATATTTGATGCTCTGGAGAGGAAAGCCACAGATGTTATGGAGAAACTTCATCGAGACAGCAGCAAGCCCATCATGGCCGACATGATGATGTGTGACAACTTTCTTGCTGAGCTTAAACAACTGAAGCAACAACTCGAGTCAACAAGCCACAACAATGAGTCTCAAGTGTTCATCAACTTGAAAAAATGCCAGAACGAGGTTTCAGACGGTGAGCAACTCGTACAAAAAATGTCCTCATCTCCAATAAATGAGAGCTTCCAGTTCTTGATCGATCCAACCTTAGAGAAGTTCCTTGCCAACACACACAGTCTGGGGAAACTTGAAGTGAAGATAAAAAGACCAGAGGTCAAAGTTCAGGGGGTCCAGAAGCAGCTTTATAAAGCTCAGAATAGAAGGAACTGTAATGTCAGAATGAAAGGTGATATCGGGACATGCAACATAGGAGGATCGTGCCAGATGCCAGATGGCTCTATAGTACTGACAGATTATGACAACAAGAAACTGAAACACCTGGACACCTCGTACAGGGTGATTGATCACTGTGACATTCCTTCTAGCCCACGTGCAGTATGCTGCATCAGCCAGAGTGAAGCTGTTGTCGTTAAAGACAACAGCACCCTTAACTCTGTGTCTGTGAGCAGTAACAAGATGGCAGTAAAACGTTCTGTAAAAATGAATCACGACTGTTGGGGTCTGGCTTACAACAATGGACGGCTGTATATCGCAGATAAAATGAACAAAGTTTACATATACAACACATACGGCACCAGCCTCCAGACACTCTACAAGGACAGCAACGGCGTGGAGATGTTCTCTAATACCAGGCATATAGCTGTCAGTCCTGATGGCACCAGGATCTATGTGGCTGATGTACACAATGGGCTGGTGACACTGGACAACAAGGGTCAACTATTGTCCAAATTCACTGATAAGGACCTGGATGGAGCTGTGGGAGTATGTGTGGATGGGCGGGGCAGTGTGTTTGTGACTGGGCTTTTCTCACACAATGTGATACAGCTGGATGAGACTGGTACAAAGAAGATTGGTGTGGTGGCCACACTGGGGTCAAATGTTTATATACAATCAGTCTTAATAGATAAGACAAACTCTACAATGATACTTACATGTACATGTACTAATAATGGCTCTGATACTATCAGAGTGTTTGAAATAAAGTGATATGGCTAAAAACAAATTGGTATGGCATCAAACCAGCGTCTAGTTTCAATTAAGGTTTATTGGCTCCAAGCCCTGCCTTAATTTCTATGAGGTAAATATTAATTAAGGATTTAAAAGTGATTCATTAATGATGATAATTTGATTATTACAGTGCTCGAAAAGTAGGATAGCCCGACGCCCGGGGCTCCTCGAAATCCATTCCGGGCCTGTCTCATTTTGCAGGCAAGGAGCCTGTCGGGCCTGTCTAAAATAAAAATCCCCAAAATCTATTTTACTTGATCTCAAGATCCTCAATACTCCAATATGTATTGTGAACTGTGAAAACATTTGCAATAAAGTAATTAAAATGTGTGTGAAGTATGAATATTTTGTCACAACAGAGATCGGCAATTATTGACATAAAACTACATTATCCTGCTATTAGGATTGTGTTTTCTTTCCTCTTTGATAAGAAAAACAATTTTTGGCATTCAAAACACATTAATGCAAGAAAAAAAGTTCGTAATTGATGGTGTTTCGATTGAATGTTTATGAAATTTTCGGGCCGTAAAAGTGCGGTGTCATAGTAGTTTGGATGGTACATATAATTTCGGATATTTTTTTATTTTTTTTATTTTTTTTACATAATCGAATAAGAAAAACATTTCTATTCATTATTAATCCATCATTCTTTCTTTTATCAATGTGTAAGGTGTAAGGAGTTCCTGGAATCCTACTTTTAAATGAATTCTAGTCTAGGCTCCTAATTCTTTAACTTTGACAAAATAAAAAATATCGCTAGAGGAGGCCCAGATAGTCTAATAAAACCTGATTGAAATTTTGGCTCCAAGTTTGGCTCTAGTTTTACCAAGTCGGCTCTGATTATTATCGTTTGGCAAAAGTGCTAGTACTCTCCTTTGCATCGGTTATAAATTACTATGTAATATTCTGTTCTAACGTATTTGAAACGAAGGGGTAAATAAGTCCGCTGACTAGGGAGCATAAAGTGGTAGCAAAAAGAACAAGAGGTCAATGACCTTGAAGCTCTACTGATTGATTTTGATTTCAGGAAGTAGTCGCTACAGACTTGTTTTTTGAAAATCTATTTTTAACCGTGGCGGCCATCTTGAATTTCCGGCCGACCTGAAATTTTGCTAAGATCAATAAGACATTAAGAGCAACATACCTGTGAAGTTTCATGAAAATCCGTCAGGTAGTTTCAAAGAAGTAGTCGCTACAAGTTTTCATTATATAACTCTATGTAAACAAAGCAGCCATGTTTAAGGTCAAATCAAAAAGATTTTCGACAAGGACCAACATCATGTCATACTGATCATTTTAGAAAAAGTCCCATATCAATATCTCTTATTGTTTTGAAGAAGTAGTCGCTACAAACTTATTTATTTTAAATCTATTTTTAGCTGTGGCGGCCATCTTGAATTTCCGGCCGACCTGAAATTTTTCTAGGATCAACTAGACATCAAGTGCAACATTCCTGTGAAGTTTCATGAACATCCGTCAAGTAGTTTCAGAGGAGTAGTCGCTACAAGTTTTTACTATATAACTCTATGTAACCAAAGATGGCCACTGGCAGCCATGTTTAACGTCGAATCAAAATAATTTTCCACAAGGATCTACATCATGTCATGCTGATCGTTTTAGAAAAAGTCCCATATCAATATCACTTATAGTTTTCAAGAAGTAGTCGCTACAAACTTATTTTTTAAAAATCTATTTTTAGCTGTGACGGCCATCTTGAATTTCCGGCCGACCTGAAATTTTGATAGGATCAATAAGACATCAAGAGCAACATTCCTGTAAAGTTTCATGACAATCCGCCAAGTAGTTTCAGAGGAGTAGTCGCTACAAGTTTTTACTATATAACTCTATGTAAACAAAAATGGCCGCTGACAGCCATGTTTAACGTTGAATCAAAACGATTTTTGACTAGGATCAACATCATGTAATGCTGATCATTTTAGAAAGAGTCCTATATCAATATCACTTATAGCTTTCAAGAAGTAGTCGCTACAAACTTATTTTTTAAAAATCTATTTTTAGCTGTGACGGCCATCTTGAATTTCCGGCCGACCTGAAATTTTTCTAGGATCAATTAGACATCAAGAGCAACATTCCTGTAAAGTTTCATGACAATCCGCCAAGTAGTTTCAGAGTAGTAGTCGCTACAAGTTTTTACTATATAACTCTATGTAAACAAAGATGGCCGCTGGCAGCCATGTTTAACGTTGAATCAAAACGATTTTTGACTAGGATCAACATCATGTCATGCTGATCATTTTAGAAAAAGTCCCATATCAATATCACTTATAGTTTTCAAGAAGAAGTCGCTACAAACTTGTATTTTAAAACTCTATTTTTAGCTTTGGCGGCCATCTTGGATTTCACATCAACATGAATTTTTGCTAGGATCAACTAGACTTTATGGGCAACATTTCTGTAAAGTTTCATGAATATCCATCCAGTAGTTTCAGCTGTGAAGTCGCTACAAATAAAAGTTTACGGACAGACAGACGGACAGACGGACAGACGGACAGACGGACGGACGACGGACGCCGCACCACGGCATAAGCTCCGCTGATCTCTGATCAGTTGAGCTAAAAATATAGTCCGAGGAGGTTCTGAGTTTGATTAATACATACGTAACAAATGTGTGCTATAAAAGTGATTAAAGACCAATAAAGTGGAAAAGTCCAATATTTTAAATCAGGGCCTGTCCATTTTAAATCAGGGCCTGTCCATTTTCAGAAGCAACAAGCCCTGGGCCTGTCTATTAAAATAATTTTCTGTGAGCACTGTATTAATACCAAAACATTTTTATAAACATTGCTTTTCAGAGGCAATCATTTCATACTAATATCAAACTGACGTAACATAGTACAAGTTTATTTTAGCCATGTTGGCCATCTTGAATTTCTGGCCGACCTAAAAAAATTCTGGATCAATTAGACATCAAGAGCAACATTCCTGTGAAGTTTTATAGGAGTAGTCGTTACAAGTTTTTACTATATAAATCTATGTAAACAAAGATAGCCGCTAGCGGCCCGGCCATGTTTAAAGTCGTATTGAAATAAATTTCGACAAGGATCAACATCATGTCATGCTGATCATTTTAGAAATAGTCCCATATCAATATCACTTATAGTTTTCAAGAAGTAGTCGCTACAAATTTATTTATTTTAAATCTATTTTTAGTCGTGGTGGCCATTTTGAATTTCAACTAGACACCAAGAGCAACATTCCTGTGAAGTTTCATGAACATCTGTCAAGTAGTTTCAGAGGAGTAGTCGCTACAAGGTTTTACTATATAACTCTATGTAAAAAAAGATGGCCACTGGCAGCCATGTTTAACGTCGAATCAAAATAATGTTCGACTTGGATCAACATCATGTCATGCTGATCATTTTAGAAAAAGTCCCATATCAATTTATAGTTTTCAAGAAGTAGTCGCTACAAACTTATTTTCTAACAAGAGGCCCAAGAGGGCCTGTGGACGCTCTACTGGCTAAAATGGCTCTTATAACATCAATGAAGCAAGTGACTGCCATTTACGTTTTTTTTTAAAGTTTCGGGAAAAAAACAGCTTTTTAACTAAATCAAGGTCCATAACTAAAGAATCTGGTAAAGTTTAGTAAAGATCAGATGAAAAATGAAGGCCCTACCATATTAACGAGGCAAAATATAGCATTTTTAACTAAATCAAGAGCCATAACTCGAACTTGACCGAGCTTTCATTGACATTAACAATCTGATAAAGTTTGGTAAAGATCGGATGAAAAAAATAAACAAATTCAAAATAATAAAAGAAAAAAAAAGTCAAAAAATTTAAACTTTGGTAATGATCGGATGAAAACGAAAGCCCTATCGTCTTAAAGAGGCAAAATATAGCATTTTGAACTAAATCAAGGGCATTAACTCCGCTGTTACTGGTCTGATATAGATGGTTTTCGAACTTGTCTGAGCTTTCATTGATATTAACAATCTGATACAGTTTGGTAAAGATCGGATGAACAATGAAGCCGCTATCGTCTTAACGAGGCAAAATATAACATTTTGAACTAAATCAAGGGCCAGAACTCCGCCGTCACTAGTCCGATATGGCTGGTTTTCGAACTTGTCAGAGCTTTCATTGATATTAACAATATGGTAAAGTTTGGTAAAGATAGGATGAAAAATGAAGGCCCTATCTTCTTAATGAGGCAAAATATAGAATTTTGAACTAAATCAAGGGCCATAACTCCACTGTTACTGGTCCGATACGAATGGTTTTCAAACTTGTCTGAGCTTTTATTGAATTAAAAATATAAAGTTTGGTAAAGATCGGATGAACAACGAAAGCCCTATCGTCTTAACGAGGCAAAATATAGCATTTTTAACTAAATCAAGGGCCATAACTCCGCTGTTACTGGTCCGATACGAATGGTTTTCAAACTTGTCCGAGCTTTTATTGAATTAACAATCTGATAAAGTTTGGTAAAGATCGGATGAACAATGAAGGCCCTATCGTCTTAACAAGGCAAAATATAGCATTTTTAACTAAATCAAGGGCCCTAACTCCGCTGTTACTGTTCCGATATTGCTGGTTTATGAACTTTTTCGAGCTTTAAATGACATTAGCAATCTGATAAAGTTTGATAAAGATTGGATAAATAATGAAGCCACTATCGTCTTAATGATGCAAAATATAGCATTTTTAACTAAATCAAGGGCCATAACTCTGCTGTTATAGTCCGATATGGCTGGTCTTCAAACTTGTCCGAGCTTCCATTGATATTAACAATATGGTAAAGTTTGGTAAAGATCGGATGAAAAATGAAGGCCCTATCGTCTTAACGAGGCAAAATATAGCAATATAGCATTTTTAACTAAATCAAGGGCCATAACTCCGCTGTTACTGGTCCAATCTGGCTGTTTTTCGAACTTGTCCGAGCTTTCATAGATATTAACAACCTGTTAAAGTTTGGTAAAGATCGGATGAAAAATAAAGGCCCTATCGCAACTCGCCATCCCATAAGCTCTGCTGGCCCTTGGCCAGTAGAGCTAACAAGAGGCCCAAGAGGGCCTGTGGATGCTCTACTTGCTAATATGGCTCTTATAACATCAATGAAGCGAGTGACTAACGTCTTAAAGAGGCAAAATATAGCATTTTTAACTAAATCAAGAGCCATAACTCCGCCATTACTGGTCCGATCTGACTGGTTTTCGAACTTGGCCAGTAGAGATAATTAATAAAAAGAAAAAGAAAAGAAAAAAGAAAAAAATCAAAAAAAATAAACAAATTCAAAATAATAAAAGAAAAAAAAGTCCAAAAATTTAAACTTTGGTAAAGATCAGATGAAAAATGATGGCCCTATCGTCTTAACGAGGCAAAATATGGCATTTTTAACTAAATCAAGGGCCAAAATTCGTGGTTACAGGTCTGATCTGGTTGGTTTACGAACATATCCGAGCTTTTCTTGACACTAACAATCTGGTACAGTTTGGTAAAGATCGGATGAAAATGGAGGCCCTATTGTCTTAACGAGGCAAAATATAGCATTTTTAACTAAATCAAGGGCCACAACTCCGCTGTTACTAGTCCGATCTGGCTGTTTTCGAACTTGTCTGAACTATTATTGACTTTAACAATCTGGTAAAATTTGGTAAAGATCGGATGAAAAATGAAGGCCCTATCCTCTTAACAAGGCAAAATATAGCATTTTTAATTAAATCAAGGGCCATAACTCCGCTGTTACTGATCCGATCTGGCTGGTTTTCAAACTTGTTCGAGCTTTTATTCACATTAACAAAATGATAAAGTTTGGTAAAGATCGGATGAAAAATGAAGGCCCTATCGTCTTAATGAGGCAAAATATAGCATTTTAAACGAAATCAAGGGCCATAACTCTGCTGTTACTGGTCCGATATGGCTGGTTTTCGAACTTGTCTTGTCCGAGCTTTTATTGACATTAACAATCTGATCACGTTCGCTAAAGTTTGGATGAACAATGAAGCCCCTATCGTCTTAACGAAACAAAATATAGGATTTTTAACAAAATCAAGGGCCACAACTCTGCTGTTACTGGTTCGATATGGCTGGTTTTCGAACTTGTTCAAGCTTTCATTGAGATTAATAATCTGGTAGTTATGTAAAATGAATGAAGGCCCTACTGTCTTAACGAGGCAAAATATAGCAATATAGCATTTTTAACTAAATCAAGGGCCATAACTCCGCTGTTACTGGTCTGACCTGGCTGGTTTTCGAACTTTTCCATGCTTTCATTGATATTAACAACCTATTAAAGTTTGGCAAAGATCGGATGAAAAATGAAGGCCCTATCGTCTTAACGAGGTAAAAGTTTAGGGACGGACAGACAGACGACGGACGACAGACGACGGACAACACGCCATCCCATAAGCTCTGCTGGCCCCTGGCCAGTAGAGCTAAAAATGAGATTTTGAGTGAGTCTGATACTTGTGCTCAAAAAATTGATGAATTCAGGCCCTGGTCGACCAGTCCTAAAACAACCATTTACATACTGAACGTCAAGCAACTATTTTTATGAAGCCTTTGGTGTAACCCGGACTGAGACTGAACCCACGACTATCCGCATGTGAGGCAGCTGAAGTACCACTAAGCCACTGACACTATCAATACAGACTTTATTAACCCTTATCTCGCTATGAATGTATAATGGACTATCCGTTCTGTAAATTTAGACCATTCCATTTATGTTACAAAGGGGTGATTTGGAGAAATGACTGATGCGCGCAGCCGGACATTGTAAACCCTGATCAGTCTGCGAGTTACTGACTATTAGCAGGTTAAGGGTTAAATAGCTGATAAAGACTAAATTATCATTATCAAATTAACCGATTTTGTGAATTTTTAAATTCGATAAACATTAGAACTTAAGGTTGATTTTGGTGTCCAAATATTGTTTTTCAATAAGCCTCAAGAAAGGATTATAATTTTTAGATGTATATTACAAATCTTTGAAATATTTTTTTTTTTCAAATCGGACTGACTAGTTTTTGGTCCTTTGGGATAAACGAGTCCCAATATATGTGTCTTTGAAGTAGACTACCACTTAAGCCGATGGTAGGGGGCAGGAGAGGTGTTGCGTCTTAATTACGTCTCATGAACAGACTCGATAAATCCGAGTCTGCTACTTTATTATTTAGATTGTGTTTGTTTCTTCCAATGGATCTACCTTACAGTATTTATTTACTGAATTACTCATAACTCATGATGTAATTATTGTTTACTTCCCCAAACCGGGAAGTAAAGAAAACTTGTTTAATTTTGCATCTAAAAATATCTAAGGGAAATAAAACTGCTGTGACAGAAATATTTGTCTACAAATGATAACTAGTCTGAAAAGAGTCTAAACAGACAACTGAACGGCAAACATTTAATGACACATTGGCAAATGTTTGCCGCACACTGGAAAACTTTTACCAAAACGGCAAAAAGTTTGCCTCCGTAATGACAATATTTTGCCACTACCAAAAGGTACAAATAAAAGAAGCTACAGCAGAAGCTTCACTACATTCCACACAAAACTAGTTTAATTGAACCAGTCATAGCCACTCTTGCCCATTGTCAGTCTTTTTTTCATGTTGAATATAATGTTTAATTATTTACAGAACTTCCCCCATGTCAACTCTAGGTGTTATCTGTGAGCGGGACTGTACTAATTCACCATTTCCCATGCATCCACACCTTAAAGACCTATTTAGAGCCTTTTGTTTTGGGCGGGGAGAGAACTTGTATAGGTTACCATAAATCACTGTTAGATATACAATTGTATGAGAAAATGGTGTTATTCAATTTTGTATCCGATGATGAGGCCCGCCCAATAAAGATTTTGTGTATTCTTCTTCTAAAAACAACACTGTGTGTGTGTGTGTGTGTGTGTGTGTGTTGGGGGTGGGGAGCAATATCTTTATTTCCATACATATTTCTCAATGACTAAGTGCTACTGTACTCTTATAATGGACGAATACAAATGTTGTTGTTTTTGTGTTTTTGGGTAAAATTAGGACTGTACTGTATACCTCCCACCATCTGTAAGTATCAACAATTTCTCACTTGACAAGTCGAGCTCTCAGTGTGATTCAAACCCACAGCAGTGAGAGATGAGAGAAGTTTTAGACGCATTGTCTTTACAATTCCGACCATGGAGTGGACTCAATTGCCGCACACTCCCAGATCATCTCAGGTACTTGGATATGGCTTGTGTTGTCAACAGCTCTGAAGTGGGAATCCATTGTCATTTCACCAACAGTTGTCAACAGCTCTGAAGTGGGAATCCATTGTCATTTCACCAACAAGTTTAAACAGACATTAACATTGGCTCAGATGAGAATAAATTCCACTTAGTGTCAAGGGTGAAGTTAACTGTTTAATCGAGAATTCAGGCTCATTGGCTGAAAAAACTGACAGCTACTTAAAGTCATTCATAAAACAGTGTGTAATGCAGCAATACTTATGCCTACTTAATATATATAAGAGACACACAACAATCTTGATTTTTTTTCAACTCGTGGCGTCCAGTTACTTTATCGACAGAACTAACACACTTACATGAACATATCATTCGTAATAATTATCTAAATAGTTTAAAACAAATTGTTTTGCATAATACATTTTACTGATTGCTGATTATATTTCACCAGTAATATATTTAAAACCTATCTAAGAATAACGAAGAAAAACTGAAATTTTCCATTGTATTACCAGTTATTTAAATATATGGCAGAGGTATAAAGTTCTCCGGCCATGTTTTGTTTCATGAACATGTCACAGGTAAATGTATTTATCAATTATCTGGCAATAGTTGTGCAGCTGTAAAATTCAGATTTACCTTATTTCCCCATGCAATCACGCAGTGGTAAAAGTAGTATCTATGTCATGCAAATAATACATTACTTTTACATACAACTTAGTAGCGGATTTCAAGAAAAATAAAATAAATCAAGGTAATAATTTTAATGCTTTAAACCCCAGCATTCGGTAGTTAGGAATAAAAGTTTTGTTCTAGAAAGCATGGAAAATAAATACATTATATAATTATGTTGATATATCTGTATAGAGTAATGTTTAGCGTATTTACATGCCAAATTTTATGGTTTAAAAATGCTTTATTATTTAGAAATTTGTGATTAAACCTCTCTGAGCTGCATTATATATATATATTAATACATAAAATGATCAGAAAAGTTTCTCTGCGGCCATTTTTTTATTTTTATTCTCAACCCTGGTCTTTAAGTCCAAACATAAAGCCATGTCATTGATGGATTCTTCGCTTGACACAATGTTAGAGGGACTATAAACCTTAGAATAACAAATACACATTTTAATGCTTGCTAAATACTTCAAGATTGCCATGTGTCCTTTTAACTATATCGTACAGTTTCTTCAAAACAACACAGAGGCTTGCAAACATCATTGTTTCAACAATTATACCAAGAAGTTGGCCGTGGTGGTGATGAAAATGTATTTCACACTGTTCTTGTTTCTATCTGGACTTATTGGAAACAGTAAAGCTGGTAAAGATGTTCAAGTCTCAAAAAGACTTCAGGTCTTCTATAATATTGTCATGGATGATATTCAACAACGAGGTGAACAAATATCCAAGTTGGAAGAAGCCATTAGTGTATTCATGAACGCAACTAAACATATAAAAGTCGTGGATGATGAGAAAAGTTCTGAAGAAGCTGTTAAGGCAATAATGAACATGACTAAAGATATAGAAATTGTCGATGACGGATTTAGTGGAAAAAGTTCTGTAGAAGCTGTTAGCGCATTAGTGAACTCAGCTAAAGATATAGAAACTGTTGATGGTGGATTTAACGGAAAAAGCTCCAAGTATACCATAGCCACACCAGAAATGTCAAAGACAAAAGGTGAATTTGAAGACCTGAACATTACGAAGCTTGAAGAAACTGTAAGCAATATCTTAAACGCAACTAAAACATTTGAAGACTTCAAAATTACCATAAGCAAGGCATTTATGGAAGAGAAAAACATGAGAGATAAAAATACTAAAGCAATCAGCAATATCAGTCAAACATTGGATGCTTTAAGGATTGAGTTTCATAACACTTTAAGCACTGAAGTAGAAAGTTGTTTCAATGAAAGTGAAAAACACACAGTGTTGGTGCAAGAAAAGATATTGTATGTGAAAGAAGATATAACATCTTTGGAAGAAAATGTGAAATTAAAGCAGGAAGAGGCCAAATCCGAGTTTGCGCGGAAGACTAGTGAGCTAGAAAGGGTGATCGGAGAACAATATACACTAATACATGCTCAGTGTAATGCTATAACACAGCTTCAAGAGACGGTTCAACCGATTGAAGGACAGAGAAGTGACATTGTGCACCAGAGGGAAAAAATGAAAATGAGTATTTTTCAAAACACTTACAACCATGCACACTCTACCAATAACTATGCACTAAGAAAACCAGCATTTGAAAGCTCCATGTACCCTGTAGGTCCTGGGCCAGAGGCAGCTGTTGACGGCCAGTCAATCGTGCACGCATACGAATCTCGAAGACAACCCATGGTGGCGTGTGGATTTAGGCGTAAATCTATTCGTTGGACAAGTGGTTATTAAGAATCGTGAGGACTGTTGCGGAGAAAGACTCAAAGATTTTACAGTGTCAGCGAGCGAAGAGGAAAATGAGGGTAACAATGAGGGTAACAAAACTTTTGGAAAATATGGGGGTGCCAGCCATAATGGAGAATTGATAACTATTGTCGGCGATAAAATATTTGGAAGATATGTGAAAATACAAATAGTGGGACAATCATTTTTGACATTATGTGAAGTTCAGGTGTTTGTAATATAAAACAAGGACCAGAAATGTGCACCGCTCCCTAGAAAGACAGTTGTCTTATTGTATTCTTCATTTGTATAGTTTCATCCCATTGCTAACTAATCTAAACTAACCCTCCAAATAACGGCAAAATTACACTATAAAACCGTTTAACAAAACTCTAGCCAGGTGTTCAGATCATATAATATTGTGTGTGTGCCAATTAAAAGTATAGATTTATTCAACGGTTTTTAAAAATACACGTGAATGAATATGCGTAAAAAGAATTATGAGTTGGTTAACTCTTAATTCTGGGGTTTGGTCTGGCTGGTTAAAGCGGTTTATAATGCGTCTACAGTTTGGATTCTCAAAATAAATAAATTGTATACGTAACTTGTCGTCGGTATGTTAAGAAACGGTGTACATATGTTGTAAAATTTAGCTGTTGTTGGTGGGATACCTACTTTAAGGGTCATTCTGAGCTAAAACTGCAATGAAGGGCAAAAATATCAAGGGAGATAACTCTCATTCTAGATATCAACCTGAATTAAGTCAAGATGTTTCCCTTCGATCAACAGGACGCAATTTGGTAAACTTTCTACCTAGAACTGTGCACTGCACGCCGTCTCATGGTTTTCTAATGCATAGCTTCAATGGTTTCAGAGACAGGCTTCAACAGAATCCAAGAAAAGTCACACCATGGCAGGTTTCTCTTAGTAAGAAGGCCTTTTATATCTACCATAAGCGTTCAGAGATTTAATTAACCTTTAGCCCCCTATGAATGTATAGTGGATTGTCCTTTCTTTAAATTTAGACCATTCCATTTAAGTTACAAAGAGGTGTTTTGGAGACATTGTAAACCCTGATCAGCAGCTGATCAGCAGCTGATCTGGGTTTACAATGGACGCAAAGGCTATTGTAGTTGACCTTAGCAGTCTAAGGGTTAATACAAGGTTAATATCAAATTCTGCAAACAAAACAGATTTTTTTTTTATCCAAATTAACCTAGAAAACCCCTATTTTGGCTTGCTATTTCAGTATATTCAACAAATGCTTGCTATTTTTTTTAAATTTTTAAAGCTTTTATATAGCAGTGTTTACTGATAATATGGTTTTACATTTCCCCCCCCTACTCCACTTCAACTTTCTTTAAAGTGGCACAATTTGTTCTTCCCAGAACGGTTGGGTCTGGGATCAGAACTTCATATGGATCATGTATTGCTTTCATTTTTTTCATTTTAATTGTTCCAAATGTGATGTATGGCATGCGTTCTGCAAGAAATAAAAGCTGTTTTGAAGAGTGTTTATTTGTTTTTTATTTATTTTTGTTATAAGTTAATGTTACCCATTTACCCGCCTATCCCAACCCAACCCCACCCCACGCTTCCGCCACTTCTCCCGCCATTTGGAGACAACAGTTGTCTCTAGCCCTGTTCAACTGTCGCCCCCAAAAAGGTCCCAGTATTTGATTTCCTTTATCGTTGTACTATCCCTCACCGGAGGCGAGGGGATAATGATTATGGTAGACAACTGTCCGTCTGTGTGGCCATCTGTCTGTCACACATTTGTTTGTTCCTCCTACATTTTTCATCTGATTTTCATGAAATATTTGGTAGGCGGTATTAAAATGATGTCTGGTAGTGCATATTCCGGCCGAAAGATTTTTTGGCAGAAAACGTGACTTTCAACTTTGTGTTTCCACTCATTTCCACTCCACTTTTCTTTTTCTTTTCGATTTTCATGAAATTTTGTAGGAAGTATCAGTATGATATCTAGTATATTGTATATTGTCAGGACGTTCCAGCTAAATTATTTTTGGTGAAGTTATGGGACTCTGCAGTTTTAAAGCATTTCCGTTCACTCTCCACCGACATTTTTCTTTCGATTTTCATGAATCTTGGTATGAAGTATTAGTATGATACCTGGTAGCGCATTTTTCAGGGTGTTCCAGTTGAATGATTTTAAGTGTCGTTACAGGATTCTGAAGTTTTTCAACTGTAAAGCATTTCAGCTTCACTCCTATATTTTTCATCTGAAGTTCATGAAACTAGGTAGGAAGTCTCATGAGTATGATGTCTAGTAGTTGATCATCATGGTATTCAGTTTGAATGATTTTTTGTGGAATCTCAGGATTTGGAAATTTTTCATAGGAACTGCTTCTTGTTGCACATTAAGTTGATATGTTTTTTTAATTATTTCTTATATCAATAACAATAATTTAATTAATTCTGAGTAGAATTTATCCTTTTTCTATAGAATAAATCATATTTTTGTTTTCAGTAGTGGAATACATATATAAAAGTAGATACTGAGCTTATTTTATTTTCGATCTCCATGTCGATATTGTGTGTACAGTATTTTACATTGAAAATGTCAAAATAACTCCAAAATGGGTGTAATTTAAAGAATTTTTAACAAAAAATCATTAGAAGCCTGGTGACCTATATATTTTTTTACTTGTTTTGAAAGAAATGTCATAGGACCTTGACATATACAAGTTTTAAAAAAAGTTGATCATTAGAACATAATTTTTTATCTTGATTTAATTTTTCGGTAAAAACAAAAATGGGTAGGGTCCATATGTTTGCTTTTTAAAGTAAAAAGACGAATGAGGATTACAACTGTTTTAGTATGATTTGAAAGATATGTATATATGCAATCTAAAATTAATTGTTGTTTTTCAATAAACGTAATGTTATGAAAACAATTGTGAAAATGTTCAATGACTATATTTTTCCTCTTTTTAGTGAAATGTTCAAGTTAGAAATATGGGCCTTCTTCAATGACATCTAGTGGGAAAAAAAGTGTGGTGACCTAGCCTTTTTTTGATAATTTTGAATCTAAATTATACCAAAGAAGCTTTAAATATGAATTTAAAAAAAATCTCGTCACTACGTCCTTACCCAGCCAACCTCCTTAAGTAGAAACAAGTGCCCTTAACAATAAATAAATAATGAAAAGAGGATCTGTAGCAGACTTGGTTTTATTGAGTCTGTTCATGAGAGGTAATATAAGACCTTTCATGCTCACTAGCACCGACTTAAGTGATATTCTACTTTAAAGCCACATAGATTGGGCTTGATGATCCCAAAGGACCAGTAAGTAATAACTCTACTGATTTTCAGTCAGGGCAACTTTTACAGCCGCCACACAACACTAAACAAAAGCTAATGTGAATGTCAATAATACTAGAAATGGGATACCTTGGAAGAAACAAACAAAAACAAACCAGAGAGAAAAGTTGCAGACTTGGTTTTATTGAGGCTGTTCATGAAAGGCAATTTAATTTGCAACACCTTTCATGCCTCCTTGCACTGGCTTAAGCGGTATTCTATAAATTAAGTCTAAATTACTCCTAAAAACAAGCAGCTTGAACTTACCAATGACAGTGATGGACGGGCTGAGTTTTCCATCGCTGGTAAATGTTGATATGACCTCGAGTTTGGCAAAAGGTTTATTCGGATTGGGGTCGTTAGGTGTACCCTCAATTCGAGTCCACAAGCCCACCTGGGAGTTCCAACCGATAATACTGTACAGTACGCAGCAGTGATCCTACAGACACAAAATAATAATGAAGGTCATAGTTAGGTACTACGAATACACATCATACAAGGAAAGCAGGACAGTGCAGTAACTCTGTATTAGCTAATCTACGCCCTTGAGGTCAACTTTTGACTTCGAGGTCAACCGTCAACCATGAGGTCAACTTATGACCTTGAGAAAAACATGACCTTTAAGTCAACCTATGACCTTGAGGTCATTTTTTAACCTTGATGTCAACCTATAACCTAGGGTCAACATATGACCTTGATTTCTCTTGATGACCTTGATGTTCAAACTTATTCTTGGAAATGTTCCGAGTCAGTTGTTTGTGAGGTAATGTGAGCACCAAAAGGTGTTGCTCATGAGGTTACCGTGCTTCTATTGAAAAGGAATAGACTACAAGACCTCGATCTAAGGGTGTCTTGCCCACCGCGGCAAACGGCTTATGAAATATTTTATTAAATTTGTGCTTAAATGATGTCCACCAAAGACTTCATATGACCAAGTATCAAACAAACAAGAAATGTCACAGTAAGTAACAAATGCCCCCGATGTGACCTGTAAGTGTGACCTTGACCTTGGAGCAATATGAAACCAACAGATATATTTAAAAATAATTAAAAAAAAAAAATTCAACCAAACAATAAAAATCAAATAAAAAAAAAAAAATAATTGTTTTTATAAATTATTTTTTATTTTTATTTTTTTCGCGACTTGACGTCTGGGGTGAGCAATTGTGCGAAGTCATTTGAAAATCCGTTTATGCTTGTCCGAGTTATGAAGCGGAGACGATTGTATAGACGAACGGATTTTGAACTTTGATCTCTAAGTGTGACCTTGACCTTGGAGCCACGGACCTGGATTTTGTGCGCGACACTTTGCCCTGTTATGGTGAGCAATTGTGCGAAGTTATTTTAAAATCCATCCATTATTGTCAGAGTTATGAAGCGGACACGAGTGTATAGACGAACAGATTTTGACCTTTGATCTCTAAGTGTGACCTTGACCTTGGAGCCACGGACCTGGATTTTGTTCGCGACACGTTGCCCTGTTGTGGTGAGCAATTGTGCGAAGTTATTTGAAAATCCGTCCATTATTGTCCGAGTTATGAAGCGGACACGAGTGTACACGCAAACGGACAGACAGTGCGATTACTATATGCCACCCTTCGTGGGCATAATAAAAGCGAGGTAATCATAAGAAGTTATGTTACTGAAGGTAAGTGGTTTAACCAGGGTGTAGTTTTGGGAAAATAATGCAAAATATGACCTTGATCTCAGTATGTTTTGTTGTTCAGCGATGTCCACCAATGCCAACAATACATATGACCAAGTATCAAGGATATCAAGTGAGGCAATCACATAAAGTTCACTGAGGTTAAGTTACCTAACCAAGGTTAAGTTACCTAATTAACGTTAAGTTACCTAACTAAGGTTAAGTTTTGGAGAAAATAATGCAAAATGTGACCTTGACCTTGGTATTTTTTGTCCTCCAGCGATGTCCACCAATGCCAACAATACATATGATCAAGTATCAAAGACATAAAGTTAGGCAATCACATAAAGTTAACTGAGGTTCAGTTTAAGTTACCTAACTAAGGTTAAGTTTGGGCAAAATAAAGCAAAATATGACCTTGACCTTAGTCTTTTTTGTTGTCCAGCAATGTCCACCAATGCCAACAATACATATGACCAAGTATCAAAAAAAGAAATTAAAGTTATCAGAAAAAGTTAACTGAGCCTAACCAAACTGATATTTATGGTAAATAACGCAAAACATGACCTTGACCTTGGTATTTTTTGTCATTCAGCGATGTCCACCAATGCCAACAATACATATGACCAAGTATCAAAGACAGAAAGTGAGGCAATCACATCAAGTTGAGGTTGTTACCTAACCAAGGTTAAGTTACCTAACCAAGTTGAAGTTAGGGGAAAATAAGCAAAATATGACCTTGACCTTGGTATTTTCTGTCGTTCAGTGATGTCCACCAATGCCAACAATACATATGACCAAGTATCAAACAAAGAAAATGAGGCAATCACATACAGTTAACTGAGGTTAAGTTACCTAACCAAGGTTAAGTTTTGGGAAAATAATGCAAAAAATGACCTTGATCTTGGTGATCTTGGCAAAATATGACCTTGACCTTGGTATTTTTTGTCGTTCAGTGATGTCCACCAATGCCAACAATACATATGACCAAGTATCAAACAAAGAAAACAAAGAAAATGAGGCAATCACATACAGTTAACTGAGGTTAAGTTACCTAACCAAGGTTAAGTTACCTAACCAAGGTTAATTTTTGGGAAAATAATGCAAAAAATGACCTTGATCTTGGTAATTTTGACCCAACAAAGCATCTGACAAAGTTTCAGAAAAATTCGAGCAGCAGTTGTTGAGATATAGATTTAAAATGTGGCCGTCGTCGCCTCCGGAAAAGTGACTGCTATGTCTCGCTACCCACTTCTGTGGGCGAGACAACTAGAAGGGTGTTCCTTGGAGCATGTATGCTGCCTTCCCATGCTTTTTTCCAGTCATAAAGAGATGATATGCGAAGGTTTGAGAAGACATCATAAGGTCAGACGAAAATGTATGTATGAGGTTTAATGTCACTTTTCAAAGTACTCGGTTGGTCCTTTTTGAGGCCAAAATTCGGACCCATTTCCCTACCCAAAACTTATATATTTTGCCCCTTTTTACGTTGATTATAAACCCTTTTATTTTTTTGTTTTTTTTTGTTATTGGAAATGTTGACACTCCAATTTGGAGAAACAAGCATACTTTTTGTCATTGGAAATGGTACCCTTTATTAGTACTACTTATATTAGGAAAAAAAGCACCGATCTGTGTTTCTTATAAATTATCCTTTGATATGAAAACAATGCAAAATTCCTCTTCCTTAGGGCCCTGGCCCCAGTCCCCTAAAAGCTAGCTAGTGCCCTGCTTTTAACAATCGTTCAGTCAAATCAGTATGGTGTATACTTGTAGCAGCCCTATGCTCAACTTTACAGTGCTGCCAAACTGGAATACCACGGCGTAGACGCATGACATGATTTTCCCCATTCACATTATCCTGACACCAGGCCTTGGATTCACCAACCATTCTTAAGACTATTCTTAGACTTAAGGTCAAGTATGCAAATTTCATTCGAAAATATTTCTACAAGTTTACAGAATAACCGTCTGCTATGTATAAATAAGATGCATACTAATAAATAGCAACGTCTTACGACTGTTTATCTTTAAAGGTCATGAAACTTCTGTGAACAAATTTTTAGTACTTAAGCTAGATATTCCATCTTCTCTTAAATAAACTATACAACACATAAAATATTAACCTTTAAAACACCACACTAATATTTCTATACCTGTAAAACAGCGCCCTCCAGTATCACAGATTCCCTGACTCGAACGCCCTCTGCTACAACACAGTTTTTACTAATAGTGACATTTGGACCTAACTGTTAAAAAAAACACACACAAACATCGTAAAACATAATATATTGGTATATAGAGTTTATTCAATAAATATACATTAGTAAACATAATTTAGCAAATATTTATTTAATATACTAAATTTAGTAAATATAGCAGATAAATAATGGAGTAAATAATTATACATAATTTCGAAATATTTATTTAATATACTAAATGTAGTAAATATAATTGGTAAATACAATTAAGCAGATAATTACAAAATAAATGAGTAAATAATTAATTATACACAATTTAGCAAAATTAATATAATTAATAAATGTAATTTAGTAAATATTTAGTAATTTAGAAAATATTCATCCTTTAGCAAATATAATTAGTAACAATCATGTAGTAAATTAATACACACAATTATACATTGTTTTCCATAACTTCCATAACAACATTGACTGAATTATAAACAAGAAACAGTCGGTTTTCCATCTGAAATGGTATTACAGTAAGCTGAAAATGGAGTAACAAAAGGTTTTTCTCTACAAAAAACATCAAATAACATAAAGAGCAAATTTTCGTTACAATTCCTCAAAATTTACTCAAGTTTTTGCCTGGAAACTATTTTTAGTGACCTTGACCCCAGTGACCTCAAATGCAATCCCAATCTTCACTTCCCTATAACCTACCTACACAGCAAATTTCATCGCATTATAAAAAGTTATAGATCGAAAACCAATTTTTCTGTTTTTAGTGAATGACGACCTTGACCGTGACTCCAGTGACCTCAAAAAATGCAACCCCAAGCTTCCTTTCCATATAAGTTACCCATACAGAAAGTTCAGTCACAATATCTCAAACTTGTTTAACGATTCATCAACATACTGCCTCCAGGCAGAGTGGAAGTATACATTGAAATCCTGGAACCATGCCCTAGTCTTACTATCCAATAGATGGATAAAGTTCCTTTACACGCTCGGAGGACAACCCTTTACACAAAACCGCCGAGATTACGTTCCCTGCAGGACAAGGCTAAGGAATTAAGCCTCTTGCCCAAGGACACACAAAATAAACCCAGTGGTGCCAGTTAGGCTCATCCCAGTGACCTATAGATTCAAGGTCAACCATGCTACCCACTGGGCTGTGCCATCCTTTATGTCGAGACCTATTACATTATTTCGTCCAAAGTAGGTCAAAGCAACCCGAAATTTTGCATATGATTCTTTATAAGCAACATTCTGGTGAAGTTTGGTGAAAATCCTGCGAGAAAGTAGCAAGATACGCATGTCGTAGCAGAGACCGGATCTGACCTATGTTTCGTTGAAAGTAGGTCACGGTTAATTGTGCCAGAGAGGTTGGAATCGTATAATGAACAAATCTTGTAGAGTTTGGTGAAAATCATGCAAGTAACGAAGAAAGTATTAAGAAATGAAAACGTACATACAAATGGACATACGGATAGGATAAACGGATGGACGGACGGACGGACACACATACACCCAGATGACACCGTAATCACTAAGTCGATATTCGTAAACGGGCTCAACAGAAATGTTTTCTGAATATACATGTAAAGCAATGATAGCAATAAGGATGCATTCAACCCAATCTTCTATACTTACGACAGCAGACTCATGTACTTGAGCAGATCGATGAATGTACACGTCTCCAATAACTTTGGGTTTTCCAGGGGCATTTGTCGCAAATAACTCCGGATGGGTGTCATTATAAAGGTCCAAATAATGCCTGTTAGCATAGATGGCTGCCCTGGAATGGTTAAAATACATGTGTATTTTAATGGCATCATTACTAAATTCATTACTAAATGTGCAACTAGAATACTAACATATTTTAATGGCATGATCACTAAAAGCCCAATTATAATATAAAGAACAAAGTAATATCTACTGCTCTCAAATGGTTAGAATTCATTTTAATCACTTAACATACAACAATTAAGACTCAAGTAATGTCTAACATTGTAGATGAATGCCATGGATGGTTAGAATAAACATGTATTTTAACGGCTTTATTACTAAAAGCAGTAATATCTATTACTTCACTGTAATGTGTATATCAAAGGACTCAAGGTCCTGAGAGTCGCCAAGATTGAACAGTGTCTGTCTTCTTGGTGAGGTTAAAGGTTATGTTAAATTTTACAAATGAAATGTTGCTGCTTAGAACATGAGATGTTTTTTGTACTGGAGTAAGCGAGCTGAATTGATACATGCGTTGTTAGGTACTTGTCAAGAATCTGTGTCTGTATTGGTTCAACCCAGCAAAGCATGGTTAGGTTAACTGACTCGCGTACATAACAGAAATACTGTTGATAAATCAGACACTCGCGCATTTGTTCAAAGGAAATAAAACATATCGATTGACCTGCTGGTTTTATTGACTTGAATTGGGTTTTAAGGCGCACCAACACATGAAAGGTTATATGGCGCCTATCAAGATAAAATATGGAGAATGGGCCTAGAACCTTCTCACCTGCAGAACTGCAGAGTTGCTGCAAATTCTACTGTAGACACTCCATTAATACTGGAGCCACGTTTATTGTTTTTCTGCCACTGCTCTAGTGATTTGAGCGAGATGGCACCTGAAACAATGCAGACCTTTAATGAGCATGAACAAAAATGATAAAGTAAACATAAATTTGGGGGGGGGGGGGGGGGGGGGGGGGGGGGGGGGGGGGGGGGGGGGGGGGGTTCTACCCCTTTGCCTATCCCTCCAACGGGATCTGCAGTGGTGCCATTCTTTGCCCCGAAACCACAGGGGGCCTGCTGGTTTTATGTTCAAGTAGAAAATTGTTAGGCTGTTCATTTTGACAAGATGATATATTCCTGACACAGATACTGAATTTAGTGTTTCATCATTATGGCAGCAAGGAAGCATTTTGTCTTTGTATCTATAAACATCAGGGTGGTATGAAAGGAACAGAAATGTAGTTATGTTGTTCAACTTTTTATTTTAATTCCGAGTACTTGGAGCATGCAAATTGTAAGCAGAAATCAATATAACTGGTGGATAAGCATATACTGTTAACTGTAGAATGCCTTGTAACCTCTAGTTTTTTGTGAATATTGGTATATAGCTCAGCTGCTCTTTTAAATCTGTCTTACTCTGCTTAAACTGTTTGTAAACATTTTGTTGTATACGTTAAGGAAAACAAAGAAAATGATTAGAAAGAGAATTTGAGCTATATAAATCCGTCTACAAGAAAACGAAAGGTTAAAAGTTATTGCAAAGTTAATCAACAATTAAAGCAGTAAAAGTATACAAATAAAAATATATGAACTGTAAACAAACAACGAAGTATGGTCAGTATCTGGTATATATGACCTGTAAACAAACAACGAAGTATGGTCAGTATCTGGTATATGAACTGTAAACAAACAACGAAGTATGGTCAGTATCTGGTTTTTATGAACTGTAAACAAACAACGAAGTATGGTCAGTATCTGGTATATATGAACTGTAAACAAACAACGAAGTATGGTCAGTATCTGGTATATATGAACTGTAAACAAACAACGAAGTATGGTCAGTATCTGGTATATATGAACTGTAAACAAACAACGAAGTATGGTCAGTATCTGGTATATATGAACTGTAAACAAACAACGAAGTATGGTCAGTATCTGGTATATTGCATTTTCTTCTGATTAATGCATCAACTTATTTAATAAGTGGTGAAGAGCAGTAAAACACAACAGCATTCGCTTTATTTAGAGCATAACGACCCTTAACACATGTCTAAAACATGGTAAAAGCTTGTTAGAGACCAGATGAGCAAAGCTACCATAAGGCCAAATGACCTGGGTACGAAAGTAATAATTTTTCAAAGGCCTCGTTTTTTATTAACAAGAGGCCCAAGAGGGCCTGTAGACGCTCTACTTGTATAATGTGATTCAAAAACATAAACATGATAGAGGCCAACCCAAGAAACAAGTTTCCTATATATAACTCTATGTAAACTTTGGGTTATCATGGCGGCCATTTTGAATAATTTTGATTATTTGACGATAATGAAAAACACAAACTTGATAGAGGCTAACCCAAGGAACATGTATATGATATTTCACAAGAATGAAATAAGTGGTTTCAGAGATGTCGTTTGAAATTTCCTTAAATTTGACATAGTTTTAGCCATGGCAGCCATCTTGAATGACTTGCGGCCGTGAAAAACACAAATCTGAGAGGGACTCTCCTCAATATCGTTGTGATTAAGTTTCATCAAAATCCTTCAAGCGGTTTCAGAATAGATGTCATTTTTAACCTTTTCCTATATAACTCTATCTAAACTTTGAGTCGCCATGGCAGCCATTTTGATTATTCGACGATAACTAAAAACACAAACTTGATAGAGGCAAACACAAGGAACATGTATATGATATTTCAGTAGAATGGTATAAGTGGTTTCGGAGGAGATGTCAGTTGAAATTTCCATAAATTTGACAACGTTTTGGCCAGTACAGCTAAAAATCTATTTTTAGCTGTGACAGGCATCTTGAATTTTTGGCAGATCTGAAATTTTACTAGGATCAATTAGACATCAAGAGCAACATTCATGTAAAGTTTCATGAAAATCCGTCAAGTAGTTTCAGAGGAGTAGTCGCTACAAGTTGCCACATATAACTCTATGTAAACAAAGATGGCCGCTGGCAGCCATGTTTAACGTCGAATCAAAACGATTTTTGACAAGGACCAACATCATGTCATGCTGATCATTTTAGAAAAAGTCCCATATCAATATCACCTATAGTTTTCAAGAAGTAGTCGTTACAAACTTGTATTTTGAAAATCTATTTTTAGCCATGGCGGCCATCTTGAATTTCCGGCCGACCTAAAATTTTGCTAGGATCAATAAGACATTAAGAGCAACATTCCTGTGAAATTTCATGAAAATCCGTCAAGTAGTTTCAGAGGAGTAGTCGCTACAAGTTTTCATTATATAACTCTATGTAAACAAAGATGGCCGCTGGCAGCCATGTTTAACGTCAAATCAAAACGATTTTCAAGAAGTAGTCGCTGCAAAATTGCATTTTAAAAAATCTATTTTTAGCCGTGGCGGCCATCTTGGATTTCACATCAACATGAATTTTTGCTAGGATCAACTAGACTTCATGGGCAACATTTCTGTAAAGTTTCGTGAATATCCATCCAGTAGTTTCAGAGGAGCAGTCGCTACAAATAAAAGTTAACGGACAGACAGACGGACGGACAGACGGACGACGGACGGACGCCGCACCACGTCATAAGCTCTGCTGATCTCTGATCAGTCGAGCTAAAAATGGGTAGTCACCAATTTCGCTTAAACTTACAGGAATGATAGATCAGTACCTCTACTACCTTTCCTGAAAATTTCGGCAAAATTAATTTTTTTCACCCATTTTTTGAGACCGTTTTGAAAGATGGTCAACCTTTTTTGTCACTCAAAACACACATCATTCAAAATGGCCGCTACAAGCTAAATAAGCAAAACTGAAAATCAATAACATAATAAAGTAAATCATAGCAAACACATTATTCGATTTTTCAGAGAATAATAAATGATATAGCTAGTATATACCATCAGAAAACAAGGCTAAATCAATGTGGGGTGGGGTTGGGGGCGCAACATAGCTATGTGTAAGAATTGACCAAAACTACAGAGAAATATGTAAAAATAATTAAAAATAATCGAGTTTCGAGTGGAGTGGGGGTGGGGTGGGGGGTAACATATATATATGTAAGAAGCTAAGTAAGAATTACCAAAACAACACAGATATATGTAAACAAGAAGCCCAAGACGGCCTGTGGAAGCTCTACTGGCTTACTCTTATAACATCAATGAAGCGATTGACTGCCATTTACGTTTTTTTGAAAGTTTCAGGCAAAAAACAGCTTTTTAACTAAATCAAGGGCTATAACTAAAGAATCTGGTCAAGTTTGTTAAAGATCAGATGAAAAATGAAGGCCCTATCATCTTAAAGAGGCCAAATATAGCCTCTGTTACTGGTCCGACTGGTACAACATAGAGCTAAAAAAAAAAAAAAAAAAAATAATCAATCAATAATACAAACAAAACAAAACAAATAAATTAAAAAAAAAAAAAAAAAAAAAAAAAAAAAAAAAAAGAGGTCAATGACCTTGAAGCTCTACTGATTGATCTTGATTTCAGGAAGTAGTCGCTACAAACTTGCTTTTTGAAAAAATATTTTTAGCCGTGGCGGCCATCTTGAATTTCCGGCCAACCTGAAATTTTGCTAGGATCAATTAGATATCAAGAGCAACATTCCTGTGAAGTTTCATGAAAATCCGCCAAGTAGTTTCAGAGGAGTAGTCGCTACAAGTTTTTACTATATAACTCTATGTAAACAAAGATGGCCACTGGCAGCCATGTTTAATGTCGAATCAAAACGATTTTTGACAAGGACCAACATCATGTCATGCTGATCATTTTAGAAAAAGTCCCATATCAATATCACTTATAGGTTTCAAGAAGTCGCTACGAACTTGTATTTTGAAAATTTATTTTTAGCCGTGGCGGCCATCTTGAATTTCCGGCCGACCTGAAATTTTGCTAGGATCAATAAGACATCAAGAGCAACATTCCTGTGAAGTTTCATGACAATCCATGAAGTAGTTTCAGAGGAGTAGTAGCTACACGTTTTCATTATATAACTCTATGTAAACAAAGATGGCCGCTGACAGCCATGTTTAACATCGAATCAAAACGATTTTTAACAAGGACCAACATCATGTCATGCTGATCATTTTAGAAAAAGTCCCATATCAATATCACTTATAGTTTTCAAGAAGTAGTCGTTACAAACTTGTATTTTGAAAATCTATTTTTAGCCATGGCGGCCATCTTGAATTTCCGGCCGACCTAAAATTTTGCTAGGATCAATAAGACATTAAGAGCAACATTCCTGTGAAATTTCATGAAAATCCGTCAAGTAGTTTCAGAGGAGTAGTCGCTACAAGTTTTCATTATATAACTCTATGTAAACAAAGATGGCCGCTGGCAGCCATGTTTAACGTCAAATCAAAACGATTTTCGACAAGGACCAACATCATGTCATACTGATCATTTTAGAAAAATTCCCATATCAATATCTCTTATAGTTTTGAAGAAGTAGTCGCTACAAACTTATTTATTTTAAATCTATTTTTAGCTGTGGCGGCCATCTTGAATTTCCGGCCGACCTGAATTTTTTCTAGGATCAAGAGCAACATTCCTGTAAAGTTTCATGACAATCCGCCAAGTAGTTTCAGAGGAGTAGTCGCTACAAGTTTTTACTATATAACTCTTATGTAAACAAAGATGGCCGGTAGCCATGTTAAACGTTGAATCAAAATGATTTTTGACAAGGATCAACATCATGTCATGCTGATCATTTTAGAAAAAGTCCCATATCAATATCACTTATAGTTTTCAAGAAGTAGTCGCTACAAACTTGTATTTTAAAACTCTATTTTTAGCTTTGGCGGCCATCTTGGATTTCACATCAACATGAATTTTTGCTAGGATCAACTAGAATTTATGGGCAACATTTCTGTAAAGTCTCAGAGGAGTTGTCGCTACAAATAAAAGTTTCCGGACAGACGGACAGACGGACGGACGCCGCACCACGGCATAAGCTCTGCTGATCTCTGATCAGTCGAGCTAATGAAGGCCCTATCATCTTAACGAGGCTAATTATAGCATTTTGAACTAAATCAAGGGTCATAACTCTGCTGTTACTAGTCCGATATGAATGGTTTTCGAACTTGTCCGAGCTTTCATTGATATTAACAAAGATCGGATGAACAATGAAGCCCCTATCGTCTTAACGAGGCAAAATATAGCATTTTTAACTAAATCAAGGGCCATAACTCCGTTGTTACTAATCCGATATGGCCGGTTTTCGAACTTGTTCGAGCTTTCATTGATATTAACAATCTGATAAAGTTTGGTAAAGATCGGATGAACAATGAAGCCCCTATCGTCTTAAGAAGGCAAAATATAGCATTTTAAAATAAATCAAGGACCATAACTCCGCTGTTACAGGTCCGATATGGCTGTTTTTCAAACTTGTTCGAGCTTTCAATAACAATAACAATCTGATAAAGATTGGTAAAGATCAGATGAACAATGAAGCCCCTATCGTCCTAACGAGGCAAAATATGGCATTTTTAACTAAATCAAGGGCCATAACTCCGCTTTTACTAATCCGATATGGCTGGTTTTCGAAATTGTCCGAGCTTTCATTGATATTAACAATCTGGTAAAGTTTGGTAAAGATCGGATGAACAATGAAGCCCCTATCGTCTTAACGAGGCAAAATATAGCATTTTTAACTAAATCAAGGGCCATAACTCCGCCATTACAGTTCCGATATGGCTGGTTTTCAAACTTGTTTAAGCTTGCAACAACATTAACAATCTGATAAAGATTGATAAAGATCGGATGAACAATGAAGCCCCTATCATCTTAAAGATGCAAAATATAGCATTTTTAACTAAATCAAGGGCCATAATTCAGCTGTTACTGGTCCCATATGGCTGGTTTTCAAACTTGTCCGAGCTTTCATTGTTATTAACAATGTGGTAAAGTTTAGTAAAGATAGGATGAAAAACGAAGGCCCTATCGTCTTAACGAGGCAAAATACAGCAGTATAGCATTTTTAACTAAATCAAGGGCCATAACTCCGCTGTTGCTTGTCCGATCTGGCTGTTTTCGAACTCATCCGAGCTTTCATTGATATTAACAACCTGTTAAAGTATGGTAAAGATTGGATGAAAAATGAAGGCCCTATCGTCTAAACGAGACAAAAGTTAAAGCCGACGCCGGACGACGGACGCATGACTCGGCATCCCATAAGCTCTGCTGGCCTTCGGCCAGTAGAGCTAAAAAATTATAAAATGGGGCATAACTCTACCAAAATGAAGTCAGTTATTGGACATGTGTATCAACATTCCTTGAGGTAAGATAAAGATGTGTGTGAAGTTTTATGAACATATGTCAGATACTGTGGAATCATTTTATTTCGTGGGCATTAAATTTCGCGATTCTTTCCAAAATGACAATTTCGAGGGGTTGTAAATTCACGCTTTTCTTATTTTGAAAAAATAAATAAATCCAAAGCAGTGTCCCTGATTGTGTGAAAACATTCCGTATAAGTTATATAGTTACGACCTCGTTTAGGCAGACCTGTCTGGCAATTATGTCACATGTTTCAGGTGAACTTGTCCAATTAACCACGGGTGAGTAAACAATAAACACACTCGATCAGCAGGCATTATGTCCGACACCGTTGCTCAACCTTGATATTTACTTCTTGTTTATTCAGGTAGTCGGTCATGCGTACGACTCGAGTTTGACTGGCCATCGATTCGTTACTCATTTTTTATAGACTGCTACACAGCGTTTAAATATAAACGACTGTAGAAGTCCGCCATTATGTTTACCTGCTTGTTTTATAGGCGTAGCCATTTTCACAGCTTATAGATATCACGCCACCTTACTTCCTTTATTTAAGTGACGCGTCTGCATTATGTAAACAATACTGAGTGAAATCCCAATATATGGCTTGGCCACGATCCTGGTTGGAATGCGCTTTATTTAGCCGTAATTAAGGGCAAAGAAATCGGTGTTTGACAGTCGCTTGTATGAGTGAAGCAGTCTATCGCTTTTTATTGCCTTTATGGTAATACGATTATACCCGTCTTTATTTCCGCCAACAACACTTGTGTCAAATGCAACCTATATTTTTTCTTGCTTTCAATACACGATTTTTGACATGTGTTCTGCCCGTTTTTAGTATGTATTTGTTGATAAAATTCATTGAGAACACCGCCAGTGGCCGACCAAAATGTACTAAGAACGCTCGGTAAATGATGACAACGATAACAAACGTAAAACCATTCATGAACGATTTACTAGTACACAACTGCGAATGAAAACATCGGCATAGGCTACTGGCATAATTTGCAAAGGTTTAAACAAAACTCAATTTTTTATTATCAAAATATCAAAATTATCAAAATAAATGTTCAATAAATACATAAACCTTTTTTCTTATGACAACTAACAACCTGGTTCAATAGGTATTAAAATTATGGTATGCCAAAATTATTGATAAAACTGCAATACATACGGATATTGGGAACTAATTTTTAGGCCGTTTTCGTAAACATATTTGTAATTCAAACTCTTGGACATTTAAAATTGTGGGGATTAGATTTCGTGGTTCAGGTCAACCATGAAATACGTGAAATTAAATCCCCCACGAAATATAATGATTTCACAGTACTTTTCAAGCTAGGCTGCAGATTAAAGTTAAAGATAACTGACAAAGTGATCCCTAAGTGTCTGCCATGTTACATAGGCGACACAAAATCATGTTAGGATAAAAATCTTAGATTATTCAATATCTGATTCAATAGGATTTGTAGAACTGTAAGTTTTGTAAGATGACATCAGTTTCTCACCTTCTTTCCAAAATGACAGTCATACTGCTTAAAGCCAACAATGACATATGGTGTCTCATCAAACAGAATTTCAGATCCCCACCTTGTGACATCTTCAAAGTATACCCTCTCATTATCTAAGCTTGTCAAAACTGAAAGAGACAAATATATATATATAAGTAAATATATAATAATACATAACAAGTTCATATGTCTATATATATATCAATGCAGTAAGAACAATCTTTAAGCAGCATTTTGACTCCTTTTTAGTAAATTCAATTGTGCATAGAAACATTTAAAAACAACTATGAATCTGAAATTGCACTACATCTTCTGTTCTAACTTTAAGGGCAAGTTTTACTAATTTTATCATTGAGAAAGCTGTGATTTATATAAATCGCTGGATCTTGTCACTGGCGGATTTACAGAGATGGGCAAGGGGTTCTGGCCACCACATGTAGATTTAGAACGGATAAATCCCTGGACAAAAATCTGTATATACTGGAGTCTGAACAAAAATGGAAGTGATTTTTCAATGAATAAGGCCAACCATAATTTTTTTTGTTTTTTTTACAATATTTGCGGCTCAAGTGCCAGTGTACCTAACCACCAAAAAGGGCCCTACCCAAAACATTTTATTGCAATTCTTCAACATTTCTTTAATTTTACTGTTTTTAGTATATATTTTTAATTTCTTAGTTTTTTACTGTCTTTGGCAACAAAAAAAAATTCACGTACCTACCTACCCACTTATAAAATCCTGGGTCAGGAAACAGCAAACACATATATTTTGAAGGATGGCCTAAATGGTGCTTTGTTTTCATTGTGATTTTCAACACATCACATCTTAATTTTTAAAATTTGTCTGAACTCATTGCCATGCTTTTTTAAATTTGGTTTTATACAGTACTTAGGTCATATCGGAGTAATAGGACAGATAACTTAAAGGTGGAGGAAGACCTTGGATGCATGTACCTGAACCCAGACACATGAATAGAACAATAGAACTTCTGCAAGAAATTGCAAACATTCCCACATAACTGGTTGATTGAATGGTGTTTAACGTCATTTTCAGCACATTTTAGGCTATATATATAATGATCGATTTCTGTGTGGTGGAGGCAGAGCACCCACTTTTTCTTGTTTACAACCAGTACTGTACACCTCCCGCCATAGGTAAGAATCAACTCTTTATTACTTGACAAGCTGAGCTCCCAGTGGGATTTGAGTCTATAGCGGTGAGAGGCGAGAAAGTGTGAACCTTTTACTTGGCTTTGAACATTTCTTGTCTAGCAACAACTTTTAAAACAAGAAATCCGCAGATTCACATGTCTCGCCTAACTGGGGCGGGAATTAAAAATAAAAGATAAATGATACTTAAAATGAAAGTTTGTAAACATTTTAACAACTAACAAGAGGTCAATGACATTGAAGCTCTACTGATTGATTTTGATTTCAGGAAGTAGTCACTACAAACTTGTTTTTTGAAAAATTATTTTTAGCCGTGGCGGCCATCTTGAATTTCCGGCCGACCTGAAATTTTGCTAGGATCAATTAAGACATCAAAAGCAACATTCCTGTGAAGTTTCATGAAAATCCGTCCAGTAGTTTCAGAGGAGTAGTCGCTACAAGTTTTCATTATATAACTCTATGTAAACAAAGATGGCCACTGGCAGCCATGTTTAAGGTCGAATCAAAATAATGTTCGACTCGGATAACCATCATGTCATGCTGATCATTTTAGAAAAAGTACCATATCAATATCACTGATAGTTTTCAAGAAGTAGTCGCTACAAACTTATTTTTAAAAAATCTATTTTTAGCTTAGGCGGCCATCTTGAATTTCTGGCCGATCTGAAATTTTGCTAGGATCAATTAGATATTATGAGCAACATTCCTGTAAAAGTTTCATGAAAATCCGCCAGAGGAGTAGTCGCTACAAGTTTTTACTATATAACTTATGTAAAAAAAGATGGCTGCTGGCAGCCATGCGAATCAAAGCGTTTTTTGACAAGGACCAACATCATGTCATGCTGATCATTTTAGAAAAAGTCCCGTATCATTATCACTTATAGTTTTCAAGAAGTAGTCGCTACAAACTTGTATTTTGAAAAATTATTTTTAGCCGTGGCGGCCATCTTGAATTTCCGGCCGATCTGAAATTTTGCTAGGACCAATTAGACATCAAGAGCAACATTCCTGTGAAGTTTCATGAAAATCCGTCTAGTAGTTTCAGAGGAGTAGTCGCTACAAGTTTTCATTATATAACTCTATGTAAACAAAGATGGCCACTGGCAGCCATGTTCAACGTTGAATCAAAACGATTTTCGACAAGGATCAACATCATGTCACGCTGATCATTTTAGAAAAAGTTCCATATCAATATCACTTAAGAGTTTTCAAGAAGTAGTCGCTACAAACTTGTTTTTTAAAAACCTATTTTTAGATTTGGCGACCATCTTGGATTTCACAACAACATGAATTTTTGCTAGGATCAACTAGACTTCATGGGCAACATTTCTGTAAAGTTTCATGAAAATCCATAAAGTAGTTTCAGAGGAGTAGTCGCTACAAAAAAAAGTTTACGGACAGACGGACGCCGCACCACGGCATAAGCTCTGCTGATCTCTGATCAGTCGAGCTAAAAACAATGGAGTTTACAGTTTCAGTGCTCACAGAAAATTATTTTAAGAGACAGGCCCAGGGCTTGTTGCTTCTGAAAATTGACAGGCCCTGATTTAAAATGGACAGGCCCTGATTTAAAATGGAAAGGTCCAATATTTATTTCTTATTGGAAATTAGTCTTTATTCGCTTTTATACCACACATTTGTTACATAAATTATGTAGTAATCAAACTCAGAACCTCCTGACTATATTTTTCATTTTGCTACCACTTTATGCTCCTTGTCAGTGGACGTATTTACTACTTTGTTTCAAATAAGTTAGAATAGAATATTACATAGTAATTTATAACCGATGCAAAGGAGAGTACTAGCACTCTTTGCCAAATGATAATAATCAGAGCCGACTTGGTGAAACTGGAGCCAATTTTTAATCAGGTTTTATTAGACTATCAGGGCCTCCTGTGGCTATATTTTCCTTTTTGTCACCACTTTCTACAAGTTAAAGAATTAGGAGACTAGACTAGAAAACATTTAAAAGTAGGATTCCAGGAACTTTTTACACCTTAAATAATGAATAGAAATATACTTTATATCTATACATATATATATTTTTTCCACCAACATGTCTTTGTAAAGGAATAGGAATAAATCAACAGCCATGACTCCTCTGTTACTGGTCCGACTGGTCCAACATAGCTAAAAAAAAAAAAAAAAAAAAAAAATTAAAAAAAAAAAATTTAAAAAAAAAAAAAAAAAAAATAAAAAAAAAAAAAAAAAAAAAATATAAAACTGTGACCCCCAGGGTGGGGCCAATTGTGACAAATGGGTTACCATTTGAAAAAACTTGGTAGAAGACCATAAGCTTATAGCAAATGCAAAATATTAAACCTCTGGCTCTTGCAGTTTCAGAGAAGAAGATTTTTTAAGTTTTTCCCTATACATGTCTATGTAAAACATGTGATCCTTGGGGCGGGGTCAAATGTGACTCCAGGGTCACCATTTGAACAAACTTGGTAAAGGACCATAAGCTTATAATAAATGTAAAATATCAAACCTCTGGCTCTTGTAGATTCCGAAAAGAAGATTTTTAAAAAAAAATCCTATATAAGTCTATGTAAAACTGTGACCCCCGGGGCGGGGACAAATTTGACCCCAGGGTCACCATTTGAACAAACTTAGTAGAGGACCATAAGCTGATGCTACATGTAATACATGAGAGCTCTGTGCCTTGTGGTTTCAGAGAAGAAGATTTTAGAGAAGAAGATTTTTTAAAGTTTTTCCCTATGTCTATATGAAAAACATGCAAAACCTCAATATACAAACTTTGGACCCCCGGGGCACGGCCATTTTTGACCCCGGGGACTTTATTTGAACAAACTTGATAGTCTAGGCGTTGGCGATCATTTCAAAAGAAAAACTGTTGAAATCTGTCCAGCGGTTCTGGAGTAGAAGATTTTTTAAGGTTTCGACCATATATGGTAATGGCAGCCATCTTGGATGTAGCGCTGACCTAATTTTAACAAATCTTAAAAGCATTCATCTAAGGATCATCCATGTGAAGTTTGGTCAATTAACCAAGCGGTTTCTGAGGAGAAGTCGTTTGAAGAAAAGTTAACGGACGACAGACAGACAGATGACAGACGGGCGACGGACGACAGACAACACACCATCCCATAAGCTCTGCTGGCCGTTGGCCAGTAGAGCTAAAAATGAAAACATTAGACCATGATTTAAATTAAATGTATCCATATTGGTGTTTTAAAATCAGACAACACCAACAGAAGATACATAGATGTACACAAAAAAAAAGGTTTTTAATATAATTATCACTATAAACTAGTTTTATAAAGGGCTAAAGTCAGTTGAGCACCAAGGATAAACACCGAGTTTACCCCCTACCGATAAACACCGAGTTTACCCCCTACCAGAATGTGGAGGTGTTTTATTTTATTGATCACCGATTGGTCAATTTATTTTGATGATGTCATGTGAAAGTTATGAATTACGAACTTTTTTCATGCATTAATGTGTTTTGAATGCCAAAAATTGTATTTTTTATCAAAGAGGAAAGAAAACACAACCCTAATAGCAGGATAATGTAGTTTTATGTCAATAATTCTCGATCTCAAAGTTGTGACAAAATGACTGCAAAGATTGCCGTGTGACCCTTTAAACTATTTGATTTGTTTACCTTGGTAGTAGAGAACTGAGCACTTCTTGACAAATTCTTTTCATCAACTTGTGTATTTATTTGTAGCAGATGCCATACTAATTCTCAAAGTACTAGACACAATAACTACAATATTTACGGACGAGGAAGTTATACTAGCCCGGTGCAGGATAGGGCATACACGTTATACTCATTCATATTTATTACAAGGTGAGCAATTACCAGAATGTATACCCTGCTTTGCACCGTTAACGGTCAAACACATCTTATTGGAATGTGTAGACTTTGATCCTATGCGTCAAAGGTACTACAATGCTAATACTATGAAAGAGTTATATGATACTGTAGATTTTAGTCTTGTTTTAGATTTCCTCAAAGAGATCAGACTATATAAATCATTGTAATGTGTTCTTATATATTTATACTTGTTTATATACCCGTTGACGGACATTTGTTGATTTACATACATACTTTATATTACACCTTATCATCCCTTATTTTTTAATAATTTTATCTTTATATATTTACATTAATTTTTAATTAATTCTTTATTTTCATAATTTTTTTGCGCACAATATGACCTATTTATGTGTCGACGTGCCGTAAAACACCATTCATTCATTCATTCATTCCCAATTTGTGATCTAGGTCACACATGTCATGAGCGGCACATCCGGGTAACTACGCTATTTATTCCATTCATGAAATATATATGCGTGTATTATTGCGCATAGTATTTCAGTTCCTTTTTCAAAAAAGACACATATATACTGTATACAATGACAATTATTCACAATCAGTAGTTATATTATTCGGTATATATAACGTTCATGTCAGTCACCTTATGAAATTAAGTTGTATTTGAGGCAGTCAAAGGAGACTACATTGCCGAAAGCGGTAAAGCTCCTCACCTATTTTAAAAACTCCCTATTCAGAAATTGCACTATATACATATATACACGATTCCAAAGAGCCAGCCATGCTGACGCATGGCGACTCAAAAACTAAGTTTAAAGCATCTAGTGCATAATTATAGTTCATGAGAAAGTGATGAAATGTAACAATTAAAGTTATCTGCCCTTTGCTTGGGTGGTGAAGGTCACATCCACATTTGCTTTTTGGCACGTTGTGAAGTACTACCCAAGAAACAACTATAAGTGAAGTTTGAAAGGTGTAATGCATGAAGTTTGTGAGAAAGTGACATAAACGCAAAAGTTGAGGGTAAAAACTATAAGGTTATCTGCCCTTTGCTTGGAGGGTCAAGGTCACATCCACATTTGCTTTGTCAGGTTGCAATGTAATACTCAAGATACAACTATAAGCAAAGTTTGAAAGGTGTAGTGCCTACAGTTTGCGAGAAATTGACCTCAACGCAAAAGATGAAGGTAAATATTATTAAGTTATCTGCCCTTTGCTTGTAGGGTTTAGGTCACTTCCACATTTGCTTTATCAGGTTGCAATGTACCACCCAAGATACAACTATAAGCAAAGTTTGAAAGGTCTAGTAGACACAGTTTGGGGAAAAGTGACAAACGCAAAAGTTGAACGTAAAAATTATTAAGTTATCTGCCCTTTGCTTGGAGGGTCAAGGTCACTTCCACATTTGCTTTGTCACGTTGCGATGTACCAACCAAGATACAACTATAAGCAAGGTTTGAAAGGTCTAGCGCATACAGTTTGTGAAAAATTGAACTAAACGCAAAACTTGAACGTTGACGCCTTTGCCACTGCAAGAAAAGCAACACCTATGTCTCTTTTTTTCTTCGAAATGCGAGACAAAAATCATCTACATGCCCGATTTCCCTAGGTTTCTTGTTTGAACACATAATTGGAAGTTATATGTCATTTTGAAAATTCAGCAAAAACTCCTTGAGGTCTCACACCACAATTAATTTCCCATAGGGTTACTGTACACCTGTTTCCAACACATGACCTTCAAAGCGCCCCAGCAGACCTTGTAGTTGGTTTAATATCTTCAGGACTGCTAAGATCTGTAATATAAAACAATATAATACAAACATTAGCCAGGTTGGTTTTTTTCCTCGCTCATATTTATGCGACCTCTATGAAAAATACCAAATTCATACACTATCTAGCTGACTTTGTGGTGGTCGGTCAAATGCTTATGAATTTTTAATTCAACTTCATATCAACGTGGGATTTTCTGTATCCTCAGTCTTTTACACTGCAGATGTATGCTGAAGCAAAGAAAAACCTGTCAAATTAAAAATTGTCTAAAATGGAGAAAAAAATGAATTATTTTCTGTTTTCCTTTTGTCTCTAGGTCCGTGAGCTTTCAGGGGAGATAATAGAAGTGTGAGACCTGAAGAGCCAAAAAGAATTAAGCAATATCATTTACAACAATACATACAAATTCAATAGCTCTATGCAATACCTGTAAAATAAGGCCAAAAGGAAGCTTCCATCAAATGCAGATGTGAAATAATTGAATTATGTGGAGTCAGTGTATCGCTGTTATTACACAAGTGCTCGCAGCAAAATAAAAGTACATTATACCCCACACAGTATTTTTGTAATAACTCCACCATTTTTGCTTGAATCTTCATGATATGTTCACCTTAATCCCATTAGGTCACCTGCTATAATACAGTATGATTAAAACAATATTATTATATGAGCTGGTACCATAAATGATAAACTAGTGTAACCTAAATAAGAAAAAAAATCTGTATCCATGGTAACGAGATTAAATTCTAACAAGAGGCCCAAGAGGGCCTGTGGATGCTCTGCTGGCTCAAGATAAAGTTTATGTATAAGGGGCCATAAGTCTTTCAAAAATCATTCAACCAGAACATGGTCTATATCCAGCCAGGGGTTCAGGAGAACTAGCCCGGAAAAAAATTGTGGTATCAAAATCCTTTAAAGGGCCAAATATCTGTAAACCGGAATGTGACGATGACATGCACAACTAGGCTTGGTGCTGATCATCCCTGCAAAGTTTCATTGAAATCTGGCGAGGGGTTCAGGAGAAGTAGATCAGACAAAGTTTGTGTATTAAAATCTTTAAAGGGCCAAAATTCAGCCAAAAAATCATTTAACCGGAATACGCCAATGATTTGCACAACTAGACATGGAATTGATCATCCTTAAAAAGCTTCGTTTAAATCCAGTAAGAGGTTCAGGAGAACTAGTCAGAACAAAGTTTGTGTATTAAAACCTTTAAAGGGCTATAACTCTGCCAAAAGCATTCAACTGCAACACGGTGACTATGTACAACTAGGCTTGGTACTGATCATCCCTGCAAAGTGTCAATGAAATCCGGCCAAATGAAGGCCCTTTCGTCTAAATGAGGCCAAGATATAGCATATTTCAGAATATCAAGGGCCATGACTCCGATGTAAATGGTCCAATCTGGATGATTTTCGAACTCGTCCAAGCTTTCATTGATATTAACAATCTGGTAAAGTTCCTTAAAGATCGGATGAAAGATGAAGGCCATATCGTCTTAACGAGGCAAAATATAGCTTTTTTAACTAAATCAAGGGCCATAACTCCGCTGTTAATGGTCCGATCTAGCTGGTCGTCAAAGTTGTCCGAGCTTTCATTTATATAAACAATCTGGTAAAGATTGGTAAAGATTGGATTAAAGATGAAGGCCCTATTGTCTTAATGAGGCAAAATATAGCATTTTTAACTAAATCAAGGGCAATAACTCCGCTGTTAATGGTCCGATCTAGCTGGTTTTCGAACTTGTCCGAGCTTTCATTGATATTAACAATCTGTGCAGGTTTGGTAAAGATCAAATAATAAATGAAGGTGCTAGAGTGTTCACAAGGCTAAAAAGGCATTTTTCAGCAAAACAAGGGTTGTAACTCCGGTGAAATTATTTCGTTCTTGCCGGTTTTTCAAACTTGTCCAAGCTTTCATTGATATATAGACACTGGCAAAGTTAAGTAAAGGTCCGATTAATATTGAAGGCCCTAGAGTGTTCACAAGACAAAAAATAGCATTTTTCAGAAAAAACAAGGGCCATAACTCCGGTGTAACTGATCCGATTTAACTGGTTTTCAAATTTATTTGAGCGTTCATTGATATTAACAATCTGTGCACGTTTGGTAAAGATCAAATAATAAATGAAGGTGCTAGAGTGTTCACAAGGCTTAATATGGCATTTTTCAGCAAAACAAGGGCCATAACTCTGGTGAAATATATCCGATCCGGCTGGTTTTCGAACTTGTCCGAGCTTTCATTGATATAAAGACACTGGAAAAGTTTCGTAAAGATTCGATCAATAATGAAGGCCCTAGAGTGTTCACAAGGCAAAAGTTAACGACGGACGGACGACGGACAACTCGTCATCCCATAAGCTCTGCTGGCAGTAGAGCTAAAAACAAGAGGTCAATGACCTTAAAGCTCTACTGATAGGTATTTGATTGCTAGATCAGCATTCCTGTAAAGTTTCTTAAAAATCTGTCATGTAGTTTCAGAGGAGTAGTCGCTACAAGCTTATAATTCTATGTAAACAAAGATGACCGCGGCAGCCATGTTAACGTTGAATGAAAATGATTTTTCAACAATGACCAACCTCATGTCATGATCGTTTTAGAACAAGTCCCATATCAATATCACTTCTAGTTTTCAGAAAGTAGTCGCTACAATTTATTTATTTTTAATCTATTTTTAGCCGTGGTGGCCATTTTGAATTTCCGCCCGGCCTAAAATATTGCTAGGATCAACTAGACATCAAGAGCAACATTCCTGTGAAGTTTCATTTCATGAAAATCCGTCAAGCAGTTTCAGAGGAGTAGTCGCGTACAGTTTTTATTATTTAACTCTATGTAAACAAAGATGGCAGCTGGCGGCCATGTTTAATGTCGAATCAAAATTGTTTTTGACATCATGTCATGCTGACCAATTTAGAAAAAGTCCCATATCTCACTTAGTTTTCAAAAAAAAAGTAGTCGCTACAAACTTGTTTTTTAAAAATCTATTTTTAGCTTTGGTGGCCATCTTGGATTTCACATCAACATGAATTTTTGCTAGGATCAACTAGACATCATGGGCAACATTCCTGTAAAGTTCCATGAAAATCCATCTTGTAGTTTCAGAGTAGTAGTCATTACAAAAAAAAGTTTACGGACAGACAGACTGGATGGATCAGTAAAGCTAAAAATAATTAATTTCACTAAAAAGATGATATTCAACAGTTACCTGAAATAAGAATGCCGATAACATTAATAACCACAACAGACGCTATATTTCACATGTGGAGTAAACCATCGATCCTGATAAAATTTTAGATATCTAAAAAAAACAAGAGGTCAATGACCTTGAAGCTCTACTGATTGATTTTGATTTCAGGAAGTAGTCGCTACAAACTGGTTTTTTGAAAATCTATTTTTAGCCGTGGTGGCCATCTTGGATTTCCGGCCAACCTGAAATTTTGCTAGGATCAATTAGACATCAAGAGCAACATTCCTGTGAAGTTTCATGAAAATCCGTCAAGTAGTTTCAGAGGAGTAGTCGCTACAAGTTTTCATTATATAACTCTATGTAAACAAAGATGGCCACTGACAGCCATGTTTAACATTGAATCAAAATAATGTTCGACTCGGATAACCATCATGTCATGCTGATCATTTTAGAAAAAGTCCCATATCAATATCTCTTATAGTTTTCAAAAAATAGTCGCTACAAACTTATTTTTTAAAAATCTATTTTTAGCCATGGTGGCCATCTTGAATTTCCGGCCGACCTGAAATTTTGCTAAGATCAATTAGACATCAAGAGCAACATTCGTGTGAAGTTTCATGAAAATCCGTCAAGTAGTTTCAGAGGAGTAGTCGCTACAAGTTATCATTATATAACTCTTATGTAAACATACATGGCCACTGGCAGCCATGTTTAACGTCGAATCAAAACGATTTTCGACAAGGACCAACATCATGTCATGCTGATCATTTTAGAAAAAGTCCCATATCAATATCTCTTATAGTTTTCAAGAAGTAGTCGCTACAAACTTATTTTTTAAAAATCTATTTTTAGCCGTGGCGGCCATCTTGAATTTCCGGCCGACCTGAAATGTTGCTAGGATTAATTAGACATCCAGAGCAACATTCCTGTGGAGTTTCATGAAAATCCGTCAAGTAGTTTCAGAGGAGTAGTCGCTACAAGTTTTCATTATATAACTCTATGTAAACAAAGATGGCCGCTGGCAGCCATGTTTAACGTCGAATCAAAACGATTTTCGACAAGGACCAACATCATGTCATGCTGATCATTTTAGAAAAAGTCACATAGCAATATCCCTTAGAGTTTTCAAGAAGTAGTCGCTACAAACTTGTTTTTTAAAAACCTATTTTTAGATTTGGCGGCCATCTTGGATTTCACATCTACATGAATTTTTGCTAGGATCAACTAGACTTCATGGGCAACATTTCTGTAAAGTTTCATGAAAATCTATTTAGTAGTTTCAGAGGAGTAGTCGCTACAAAAAAAAAGTTAACGGACGGACAGACAGACAGACGGACAGACGGACGGACGACGGACGCCGCACCACGGCATAAGCTCTGCTGATCTCTGATCAGTAGAGCTAAAAAAGAAGAGATATCAAGACCATTTTTTTACAATGAAAGGTCATTTATGAATATGTAAAATATAACACAGTCATGTCACTACTAACAAATCTTATAATAGAACATTAATGATATCCAATACATTTTAGATATCAACTAGATATCAATTAGATATCAAATAAAGAAATATCAATGCCAGATACCCGAAAGAGAACTGGAATGATTCAAAACATATAATACCGTGTAAAGATATCATTCTTATCAATGTGTGAAATATCTCCATGGTTTAGATATCCAAAACAGCACGATGAATAACTTGAACAAGAGGCCCAAGAGGGCCTGTGGACACGCTATACTAGCTAACATGGCTCTTATAACATCAATGAAGCGAGTGACTGCCATTTACGATATTTTTGGAAGTTTCGGGCAAAAAACAGCTTTTGAACTAAATCAAGGGCCATAACTAAAGAATCTGTTAAAGTTCGGTAAAGATCAGATGAAAAATGAAGGCCCTACCGTATTAACGAGGCAAAATATAGCATTTTTAACTTAATCAAGAGCCATAACTCCTCTGTTACTGGTCCGACTGGTCCAACATAGAGCTAAACAATGTTAAAACAAGAGGTCAATGACCTTGAAGCTCTACTGATTGATTTTGATTTCAGGAAGTAGTCGCTACAGACTTGTTTTTCGAAAAATTATTTTTAGCCGTGGCGGCCATCTTGAAATTTCGGCCGACCTGAAATTTTGCTAGGTTCAATAAGACATCAAGAGCAACATTCATGTGAAGTTTCATGAAAATCCGTCAAGTAGTTTCAGAGGAGTAGTTGCTACAAGTTTTTACTATATAACTCTATGTAAACAAAGATGGCCGCTGACAGCCATGTTTAACATCGAATCAAAACGATTTTTGACAAGGACCAACATCATGTCATGCTGATCATTTTAGAAAATGTTCCATATCAATATCACTTATAGTTTTCAAGAAGTAGTCTCTACAAACTTGTATTTTGAAAATCTATTTTTAGCCATGGCGGCCATCTTGAATTTCCGGTCGACCTGAAATTTTGCTAGGATCAATAAGACATCAAGAGCAACATTCATGTGAAGTTTCATGAAAATCTGTCAAGTAGTTTCAGAGGAGTAGTCGCTACAAGTTTTCATTATATAACTCTATGTAAACAAAGATGGCCGCTGACAGCCATGTTTAACATCGAATCAAAACGATTTTTGACAATGACCAACATCATGTCATGCTGATCATTTTAGAAAAAGTTCCATATCAATATCACTTATAGTTTTCAAGAAGTAGTCGCTACAAACTTGTATTTTAAAAATCTATTTTTAGCCATGAATGGCACGGCTGGTGACAACACCTGCCTCGATTGTATACCTCAGCCAATGAATGGCGCAGGCTTGTGATAACATCTGTCTCGATGGTATGCTCCAATGGCATGATGGTCAGATTTGTTACCATTTAGTCTACTATGTACAGGTCTCAGACTGAGTATCAATGATTCTACTATTAATTGTACAGGTATTTACATGTCTATAGGTATGCTACACTGCAATGTAGTAATGATCAAGCCCCAGCTGGTTCCCTGGCAAGATCAGCGAAAATGGAGTGTCTACAACTCTGCAGTTCTGCAGGTGAGAAGATAGGTTCTAGGCCCATTCTGAAATTCAATGTAAAATCCCAATGATGGGTGAGCCCCGAAATGTTCATCCTTTTGCTCACATAACCTGTTTTGTCTTGGTGCACTTCAAAATAAACCAACTAATGATCAACTCATGGTACAAATTTACTTGAACAATATGGATGTGTCAAATGTTGATGCACTTATAAAACAGTGCCATCTAGAGTTCAACATACCAATAGATACAAATGCACCAAATAATTTACTGGGAATATCAAATCAGCACAGTATGTGTGAAATGTAATAGATTAATGGTCCAACAGATTATAGGGACAAGTCATGATTATATCACAGACAAAACTCTTCAAAGCCCAGACCAACGGTCAACCAAGACACCTTGCATTACAAGTGCATGCCTACTGGTCTATTGATAACTTACTACAACATTACAATTGCAATAACTCAACTTGGTTTAATCCACGAACAGATTTTTTTCCCCAAATCCCCTTCCCGTGACTCTCACCAAGAGAGCCGCCAATTACACATGCACATGAAGATAATGGTCGTGGTAAATCAACGGCTCAAAAATATTTGTTCTTTTTCCACGAAACTAATGTTTGTTTGTTTTTTTTACTTTAATTTTACCTCCCATATTGTTTTGCGTGTTTTATATAATTACAGTTTGGGCTTCTAGCACTTTCTGCTGTTATTTTCTTATATTTCAGTGAGCAGTAATGTTGGATGCGATCATGTTCGCTGGTTGGCGAGTCCTGCTGAAAGAAGGCTACGGTCCCTTCTGTTGCCCCGGGCAACCCTTCCAAGTGAAAAGTATCGGGCCAGATACTTCCTGGTGTTGAGAATGCACATGGGAGCTGCTGTCCTTGTGTGTCCTATTAGATGTGGTAACAGGACATAACACTCCAATTCTAACAGATAAGATCATTGTCCAGATTTTTGATTTCTTACCCCCACCCACTTCTCCATACAGTTAATGGGCTGTAGTGCCATTGTTCTCCATTAGCCCTAGGTGTACTGATGCTAGTTGACGTAATTGTTGTTCATACTCCTCCCTGTCTAGTCCTGCTAGAACTAGGATACACAGTCTCCTTGGGGCCTACATTTTAGAGTAGGTCTATCAGTATGAGAAAGTTGGTTTTTCTTCATTATATGGCAGTACAGCTGTTCCTAACGTCATGGTAGGCTAAACTGTCTGTTAGGCACGGCTTCTTTCTTCTAGTCCGTACTTCAGTTACGCCATAAGAGCCAGGCTTCACTTGTTGAAGTCTTATCCTCAGGCGGTTTAAGATCCATCTTGCATCTCTTTATATATTGGTTCTACACGCCACATTAGTATGGAAACACAGTTTCCTTTCGGCCAGATCTTTTATAAGGTGACTGAATAACCTCTCTGGATCGGAAGCGCAATTACTTGGTTTCGGTCGACAGGTTTAGATCTACCTTCCTTAAAGTAATACCAGCTCCACTGGTTGGTTTCGACTGCTACAGATTGGCCCTTGGTTCGAGACAGCATCTCTCCACTGGTTTGCTTAGCTTCCTAGTGACGGGGTTCTTCTGCTTCCCCTGATATCAAGCTGCTCAGACCTGCACTTCAGCCCCCTGTTTTTTCCTGCATTTCAGGTACCACTGAAGCTATCCAAGGCCACTTCTTCACTCAAGCTATGGTCAAGTCTCGTTGATGCGAGGTGATATAGTTCCTGATCTGCACAACCTTGCTGCCAAATTGTTGAGAATTTACCAATTAACACAGAATGATATGAATAACAATGTTATACAGAGACAGAGGTTATGTTCGACTGATTACTTCCACTGCTTTGTCTGTCAGAGATGTTACAACTTACAACATTAACTACCCACCCCTCTTTAAATTTAGGACTTATTTGCAGAGAGGACATAACTCTGCATGTCCGTGTGTAGTTGGAGGCTCTCTTGGTTTGGAGGCTCTCTTGGTGCCGCGAGTCCCGGGAAGGGGATTTGGGGAAGTTTTTTCTGTTCGTGGATTAAGGCAAGTTGAGTTATCGCACTTGCAATGTTGTCGTAAAGTAATAGACAAATATTAAAATTAACAAAATTTAACATTTTACACATACAAGGGCACAGGACATATAATGTACATCACATAATCAGTAGACCTAATCTGTATGCGTGTATAAATGTTTGAAGGCCTCTCAGTCAGGCTCTGACATCCCTCTGAAAGGACATTATATTAATCATTCCTTCCGGCTTGTATAAAATGTGGTGATCAGGAGTAAAACACACTTTTTATCATACATAAATGTATCCCCATTCTTAGCACAGCTAGGACAGTTTAGAGATACTAGTTACATGTACTGGTGCTGAAGAAAGATGATGGTTGGTTGAATGGCTGGTATTTCACATCATTTTCAACACATTTTAGGCTATACATGATGGTCGATCTTTAGTGGTGGCCAAATAACGGCAAAATTACACTACAAAACTTTTTATCAAAACTTTATCCAGGTCGAGTTAGTAACTCTTAATTCGACGCTCCAGTTTTAGGGGTTTAGACCGGCTGGTTAAAGCCTTTATATTGTCTCTATAGAGTTGGATTTTCAAAATATATAAGTTATATATACAACTCATCGTCAGTAGGTTTAGAAACGGTGTACAAACGTTGTAAAGTTGGCTGTTGTTGGCGGGACAGCTACTTGAATAGATTCTATTAGGACTAAGGAAGACAGCATGCTGATTCTAGACTAGACATTGTAATAATAGCTGTAATGATGCATTACTACCCCATCATTTGGGACAATTTACTATTCTTGTTTAACTATTTAAGGCAACAAAATCTATATGGACATAATTTATGTTTAATGGATAGGCTGGCTCAGATGAGACGATAAATCAGACAAATGTGTCCAAAAAAGAGAACATCTTTCAGATGAAAAAAATATAATAATTTATAAATTACATTGGTGTAAAAAAATTGTAGGGATTATTTTGTTTAAATCAACACTTCCCAACTTACCGACCACTTGTCTATAAAAACAGTTTATTTTCCCACTCATATAATTATTCAGGCCTATATACTATTTACGCCTTGCACAACAATTGACAAGTGAAGTCGGCAGCGACATCAAATAGATTTCCGCTCGCCACTGACCTTGATATGCGGTTCGCCTCGCTCATGAGATGCTGCTGTCAATCAATTTTGACATAGCGAGGTAAAAAAATGGCGAATCGGCTTCTTGCACTCTAATATTTATCTTTGGCATTGCATATCTGAAGGCAAGAGTAGCGATTTTAAGGAATCTATGATAGTTGCATAAGATCTAAATATTGTTTTCATCATCCAGAAAGCTGATGATACGCATTACAGAAAATCGTGACAGAATGATCTTGACTGAGAAAATCACAAAAAAACGTCATACCCCATTGCATACAATTTATGATATTCAATATCTATCAAGGCACACCGCTCCAATCCATGATAATCATATTTCACCTTAATGTCAATGTTTTCCTCGCTACCCAATTCTTTCAAAAAATGCCATGTTTCACTTCTCACTAAGCTATACGAATGACGCTAAATCTAGAACAATCACATGGTGTCGAGCAGAAACAATGGGGGCAATCTGGTGACGGGTGATGTTCAATTTTCATTGGCCAACAGTGACACGCTGGCATATCTCGGGCCAATAGGAACTGATCAAGCAAGCTCTCGAAAATACCACTTTTGATGTAAAATCGGTGTCATGATGCACTCCAAATTTTGATCATGTCCAGGTAAACGCTTGTCGTTTTCAACGGGGCGAAAAAGATCAAAACAGTACAACAAAGACAAACTTTTGATTTGCTGCAAAGTGGAGTTTCTCTGATTTGTCGTGCAAGTAGTAAAGAACAAGATGACGAAAAATTAATCCAAATCTTAACCTGATGCATCACACATGGAAGGGCCAAAAATAAAATTATGTTTGTTTCCCCTTCCCGACCGACCCACCGAAATTGCCGCGACCCGAATTATTTTTTCGACACTGGCGAAAAGATTTTTTTTTTTTTTTTTTTTTTGGTACCGTCTTAAATGTGTCTTATAGGTAGCATGTATTCCAGTTTTGATCTCAAATAAAAGAAATGAAATAAAAAAAATATTTTACCTACCTACCTACCCAACCCTTTTTTGCATGGGTCAGGAAGGGGAAACAAACATAATTTTATTTTTGGCCAAATGGATGTGTTATTTCTCTGGGGATGTTTTGCATGACTTATCTGATTACCAAGAACAATCTACCCTGGCCACTGACACTGCATTCCAAGACCTAGATCATGACTTAGTACTTGCAGGTGTAGAATTAGGTAAGACAAATGCAGAATTCGTTGCCTCACTGTCTTATATATAAATTATGTATTTTAATTGTCGTCATTTATCAGCACATTTTAGGCTATGTACGTATGATGGTAGAGGTTTTTTTTGTGGTGGAGGCAGAACACCCACTTATTCCTGGGTAGAATCGGTACTGTATACCTCCCGCCATCTTTAAGAATTGACTTTCTCACTTACAAATTGAACTCCTGAGATTCTAACCCGTAATGGTGAGAAGTGAGAAGGATTACAACGCAACGTCGTTAATCCCTTGACCGCGGAGGTGTTAATAATATGCAAAGAATATATAGAACAACGTGTAAATTATTATAATGTAAATTATCCTAAAATATTCTCGTCAATATATGTACATTTAAAAGTACAGTGAAAAATATATAATTTCCTTGTGGCTTAATGTGCACAACACTGGTATATAACAGGGAAGAATATTTGTAGTACACTGGTTACTCTATTTCAGTCGCATGTCCACTCAGGTCAAAAGAACTGGCTGAATGCTGTTTAATGTTTCATTAACACAGTACAGGTTATTTTAAGCCGCTCCAAAGAGAAGGGGGAACATATACAGGAATTCGTGAGCATGCCCTACGCTTACTAACAATTAAATTCCTATGGTTCTTTTAATAACATGCTCCGAGAATAGACATGGATACACAGGACCATCTGGTATACGACCACATCAAATTGAAGAGTCTAAGGGAAAGTGTCTTGCTACAGAACACACGGACGAAACTCAGTGGCACCTGTAAAAATTGAACCCGGGTCCTCTGGTTTCAAGTCAGACCATGCTATCCACTAGCCCACCACATCACAAGTATAGTAGCATAAATAAACAACAAAAAAACACATGGGTTTTTCAAACTGGTGGGAACATCAGGTGGAATTAAATTTTGCATCAATATTATACACTGAACAAAGTCTGTAACAAATCTGTTGAGGGTTAGGCCCGTAGGTTTTAGGTATTTTGTAGCATGCTACCTTAAACTTTGGGTTTTAGGTATTTTTGTAGAACAGTAATCAAAAAGAGAGTTTAGAGCATCAGCCCGACACCTGCAGCACCCACGAACAAGTCATGTAAACATAAAATTTATCTGTCAGGTGCCTATAATTTATTCTTCAAGAACCAAAAATTACTATTAAAATCTATTCAACGGATTTAACTATTTGATTCCTTTGTACTTTCTGAGATTCCTTAAAAATCTGAGAGGCTGTAATTACCCTCATACTCAATCATAGCTATATATCTGTTCATGTGGATCAATAGGTCATTAACCAGGGTTCTTGTCCAAAATTCAAATCCAGTAACATTCTCCTTTCATTTTTTTAATAAATAACAGCATGATACATCCACAGCCCATACATTGTCTGTGGAAGAGTGGGTGGTCTGCCTCCACCACAAAAAATCTACCTTCATATATAACCTTACATGTGTTGAAAATAACATAAAAATTATTCAAACAAACAAACATTGTCTGTGCATGCCACCAGGATACTCCTGTAATTGAAGTATGTAGACAAGGTTTACTGGATGCATATAATCCAGTGAAGGCAAGACTAGATACATGTATGTTACAGGCTATTATATAAACAAGTTACTTCATTTATTCAGGGAGTTCAACATCTTCTTAGAATTGTATCATGACTCATGTTTGCTCTATCATACAACACAAAAAAATCCATTATATCCTGGAAGATTAATTAAAGGCCACTATACTTGTCAGGCAAAAGCTCTGCTATATTGTGTCCCATTAATTAAAGAAACGTACTCCTTGTGCAAGGCAGCCGCACTCACAGAGTCTGTATAACAAGACTATAAATAACACTGATACTAGAGACTCCTAGAGACTCTCAGCACAATACTGAGGCAGGGCACAATGCTGATCAATACTAGAGACTCCCACACAATACTGAGGCAGGGCACAATGCTGATACTAGAGACTCTCAGCACAATACTGAGGCAGGGCACACTGGTGATTACTAGAGACTCCCAGTACGATACTGAGACAGGACACAATGCTGATACTAGAAAACTTCCAGCACAATACTGAGGCAGGGCACAATGCTGATACTAAAGACTCTCAGTACAATACCGAGGCAGGGCACGATGCTGATACTGGAGACTCCCAGCACAATACTGAAGCAGGCCAACGGTGCTGATACTAGAGACTCCCAGCACAATACTGAGGCAGGGCACACTGCTGATACTAGAGACTTCCATCACAATTACTGAGGCAGGGCACACTGCTGATACTAGAATCTTCCAGCACAATACTGAGGCAGGGCACCACTGCCAATACTACAGACTCTCAGCAAAATACTGAGGCAGGGCACGATGCTGATACTGGAGACTCCCCAGCACAATACTGAAGCAGGCCACGGTGCTGATACTAGAGACTCCCAGCACAATACTGAAGCAGGCCACGGTGCTGATACTAGAGACCTCCCAGCACAATACTGAGGCAGGGGCACACTGCTGATACTAGAGACTTCCATCACAATACTGAGGCAGGGCACACTGCTGATACTAGAGACTTCCATCACAATACTGAGGCAGGGCCACACTGCTGATACTAGAATCTTCCAGCACAATACTGAGGCAGGGCCCACACTGCCAATACTACAGGACTCTCAGCAAAAATACTGAGGCAGGGGCACGATGCTGATACTGGAGACTCCCAGCACAATACTGAAGCAGGCCACGGTGCTGATACTAGAGACTCCCAGCCACAATACTGAGGCAGAGCACAATGCTGATACTAGAGCCTCTCAGCACAGTACTGAGGCAGGGCACAATGCTGATACTAGAGACTTTCAGCAACAATACTGAGGCAGGGCACAATGCTGATACTAGAGACTCTCAGTACAATACTGAGGCAGAGCGCAATATGCTGATACTAGAGACTTCCAGCACAATACTGAGGCAGGGCCACAATGCTGATACTGGAGACTCTCAGCACAATACTGAGGCAGGGACACAGGCACAATGCTGATACTGGAGGACTCTCGGCACAATACTGAGGCAGGACACACTGCTGATACTGGAGACTCTCAGCACAATACTGAGGCAGGGCACAATGCTGATACTAGAGACTCACAGCACAATACTGAGGCAGGGCACAATGCTGATACTAGGGGACTCTCAGCACAATACTGAGGCAGGGCACAATACTGATACTTAAGAGACCTCTCAGCACAATACTGAGGCTGGCACAATGCTGATACTAGAGACTCCTCAGTACAATACAGAGGCAGGGCACAGTGTTGATACTAGAGACTCCCAGCACAATTACTGAGGGCAGGGCACACTGCTGATACTAGAGACGTCCAGGCACAATACTGAGGCAGGGCACACTGCTGACGCTAGAGGACTCTTAGTGCAATACTGAGGCAAGGCACAATGCTGATACTAGAGACATTCGGAACAATACTGAGGCAGGGCACAATTAATGCTGATACTAGAGACTCTCAGCACAATACTAAGGCAGGGCACAATGCTCATACTAGAGACTCTCAGCACAATACTGAGGCAGGGCACACTGCTGATACTAGAGACTCTTAGCACAATACTGAAGCATGGCACTACACAATGCTGATACTAGAGACTCTCAGCACAATACTGAGGCAGGGCACAATGCTGATACTAGAGACTCCCAGCACAATACTGAGGCATGGCACAATGCTGATACTAGAGACTCTTTGCACATTAATACTGAGGCGGAGCACAATGCTGATACTAGAGACTCTCGGCACAATACTGAGGCAGGGCACACTGCTGATACTAGAGACTCTCAGCACAATACTGAGGCAGGGCACACTGCTGATACTAGAGACTTTCAGCACAATTCTGAGGCAGGGCACAATGCTGATACTAGAGACTCTCAGCACAATATTGAGGCAGGGCACAATGCTGATACTAGAGACTCTCAGCACAATACTGAGGCAGGGCACAATGCTGATACTAGAGACTCTCGGCACAATACTGAGGCAGGGCACACTGCTGATACTAGAGACTCTCGGCACGATACTGAGGCAGGACACACTGCTGATACTAGAGACTCTCGGCACAATACTGAGGCAGAGCACAATGCTGATACTAGAGACTCTCAGCACAATACTGAGGCAGGGCACAATGCTGATACTAGAGACTCTCGGCACAATACTGAGGCAGGGCACACTGCTGATACTAGAGACTCTCGGCACGATACTGAGGCAGGACACACTGCTGATACTAGAGACTCTCGGCACAATACTGAGGCAGGGCACAATGCTGATACTAGAGACTCTCGGCACAATACTGAGGCAGGGCACAATGCTGATACTAGACTCTCGGCACAATACTGAGGCAGGGCACAATGCTGATACTAGAGACTCTCGGCACAATACTGAGGCAGGGCACAATGCTGATACTAGAGACTCTCGGCACAATACTGAGGCAGGGCACAATGCTGATACTAGAGACTCTCGGCACAATAACTGAGGCAAGGGCACAATGCTGATACTCAAAGACTCTTGGCACAATACTGAGGCAGGGCACAATGCTGATACTAGAGACTCTCGGCACAATACTGAGGCAGGGCACAATGCTGATATTAGAGACTCTCGGCACAATACTGAGGCAGGGCAACAATGCTGATACTAGAGACACTCAGCACAATACTGAGGCAGGGCACAATGCTTATACTAGAGACTCCCAGCACAATACTGAGGCAGGGCACAATGCTGATACTAGAGACACTCAGCACAATACTGAGGCAGGGCACAATGCTGATACTAGAGACTCTCGGCACAATACTGAGGCAGGGCACAATGCTGATACTAGAGACTCTCGGCACAATACTGAGGCAGGGCACAATGCTAATACTAGAGACTCTCGGCACAATACTGAGGCAGGGCACAATGCTGATACTAGAGACTCTCGGTAACAATACTGAGGCAGGGCACAAATGCTGATACTAGAGGACTCTCGGCACAATACTGACTGCCTTGAGATGTTCAACAACATTGTAACTAGAACAAGACAACATCTGCTGGTCATGCACTACAGCATGGATTAATGTTTTGTGTATAAAATATATGATCTAAACTGAGTGTTTTTACAGTCATGAAAAAAATGTCAAAACAACAGAAAACACCAACATAACATTAGAAGTATTAATTTTGTAATTGCATCTTCATGTTACTGCCTCAAGCAAACAGGTCTAACATCAAAAGTAACTTATCAGATAGATACAGGTACATGTCAGTGTTTTTTATGTGTTTTTGTGAATGCAGCCTGTGCCCATGCCATTGTGAAAAAATAGCAGCATTTTTCTGGAAATTGTGAAATTATAACAAAAGAGAAATAAAACTTTTTTCACTTTTTATTTTCAGTTTATTTTCCCTTGGCTTTAAGTTTTGTTTTTGGTAAATACAGACTAGTTTTGACACACAAAAAAAAATAAATAAATAAATAAATAAATAAATAATGTTTCTGATTGTAATTTTTTTGGATACAATTGTGAAAAAAGGATACAGGTACTTTATGGAATTGTGAATGGTGCTTAATTTCGGCCCCAAAATTAGGCATAAAAAAAAACACTGCATGTACTAAATGTTTTAGATAAATAAATAACATCAATCAAAAGAAATTTTAGTTCACTACATGTATGGGGAAAATATAGTTGTACTTTTATTGGTATTAATCTGGTATCAACCTTTAAATTGTTGCAAATATTGTTTAATGGCAACAGGATAGCCCAGTCATTAAATGACATTTAATATTTTAAGACGAGTCAATACACACTGTCACACAATTCAAAAGTATAGACTATTTAACCCTATTCTAATGAATCTAAAATCTGTTAAAGCTGTTAAAACGGTTAAAACTAAGGTCATTTCATGTGGGCCGTCATCTAGGTTTTTGAAATTGGCATGAATGGCCAAGCGGGCATGAAAATGTAAGACCATTAAGCCATCCAATAAGAATGGGTGTTTTTGTCCTGAACATTTTTTTAATTTGGCGATGGTATACATACTATATATATATACATACATGCATATGTGCATGAATGTACCGTATAATCCCCTAATAAACGCCCCTGGGGGCGTAACATATTTTTGAATGGACTTGAATTGGGGTTTTACAACGCACCAAACACAAGAAAGGTTATATGCCGCCAAAACAGGGATGAATCCTCCATTTACATCTACATGTAGACAAAATATGGAGAATGGGCCTAGAACCTTCTAACCTGCAGAAACTGCAGAGTTGCTGCAAATTCTATTGTAGACACTCCATTTACGATGCAGCCACGTTTCCACATTTGCATATGCGGTGTCATGAAGAAACCGTGAATGAGCATGATAAAAAAATGACAAAAATGAACATGGGCATTTATTTGAGACCAAAACTACATAATTTAACTTTTAAATCAGACGTTGTTTAATAATTTTTCTTTATCAAGAAAATCAAGTCTCATGTCAATCAATCAATACATCGGATTTTAAGTTTTCTCTAGTGATTTTGTTGTGTTTCCACTGTGAATGAAACGGATTAAACTTCCATCTTTTGGTAAGTTTAAAAAAAAAAAAATCTGAAAAAACATTAGTCCAAATTTGATGGCTGAATGCAGAATTTGTAAAGTGAATTAGAATACAAGATTGACAAATTCAGCACATAAGGTCAAGTAGCAGTTAGGTGGAAGATTGGTAGCTTCACTGGTTGGAATAGTTTTATACATATGAAATACACAGGGAGTCAAATATCACCTCGATAATAAAAATGCCATCAAGTTATTTTTTGTGAAAGCCATTCAGCCTTTTTTCTGGATTTCAAAGAAGGGTATAAAATAACTTCTAGGTAGCATATTTAAGATCGGATGAACAATGAAGCCTCTATCGTCATAACGAGGCAAAAATATTGCATTTTTAACTAAATCAAGGGCCATAACTCCCGCTGTTACTGGTCCGATATTAATGGTTTTCAAACTTGTCCGAGGCTTTCATTGATATCAACAATCTGATAAAACTTTGGGTAAAGATCGAATGAACATCGAAGCTCCTATCGTCTTAACGAGGCAAAATATAGCATTTTTAAACTAAATCAAGGGCCATAACTCCGCTGTTACTAGTCGGATATGACTGGTTTTCGAACTTGTCCGAGCTTTCAACGACATTAACTATGTGGTTAAGTTTGGTAAAGATAGGATGAAAAATGAAGGCCCTATCGTCTTAACGAGGCAAAATATAGCATTTTTTAAACTAAATCAAGGGCCATAACTCCGCTGTTTTACTGGTCCGATCTGGCTGGTTTTCGAACTTGTCCGAGCTTTCAATAATATTAACAACCTGTTAAAGATGCAATTTGTCCTAAATCAACAAATCCGTTGTTGATATGTTTTTAATTATTAAATATCATTATAAATACGATGTTTACTATGCTATTGATGTATGTTTAGTGAAAATATGTTTTTAAAGATAAAAACCGAAAAAGGGCGAACAGGCATTGCGAAAAAAATCGAAAAAAAATCTAAGGGGAAAAAACTCTTACGCGAATTACCGGAAATGACGTCATTGGGAACAAACTATTTTTTGTTTACATTGGGGACTGAACGCAAAACAGTATAACCCTTGTGTGAAAATGTGAGAATTAAGCGATGTCAGAGGAAATGCCCGTGATAAAACGGTTACACCATATGCAACCTTTAGGTTTGGAGCCAGAATACGTGTCTGAGGACGAAAAATACATCGGATTTCATCAACTGATGATGAAGTCGTACGCGGTGCAGGTGCAAATTGAGAGCTTGTAAAGACTATCGTGTCCATGTCATTCGTTACGTTCAGTGGTTTATTACACTATTCACTAATCCAACAAAAATAGCGTATTTATACACTTACAGCAACAACAAAACAAAAAACAACGTAAACATTGGTTTTCATCGAAATCTGACAGTAAGTCACCCGCAACACTGCAATATCTTGGTACATACACAATAACCGCGAAATGTAGTATATTCCGAATGAATGGACCTGGTCTAAAACCTATACATTAATACATGGATATATATGTATGTAACTCTATGGTAATACGAGCGTCAGATTTTTTTTGCCGATAAGTAGACATGGAACAAATATATTTATTAGATATTATCCATAATTGATAAAAAAATGAATAAAAACAATAATAAATGAAACAGCATATAATTTCGGCGCCATAATTGCTATAGTATTATATATTTGCCATAAGTCGTCATCAACACCAAACACTCCAGAAGCGGTGTTTGCAATATGACACGCTTTCTAGTCTCCACGTGCCCCCAAATATCAATACAGACTAATAAAATATTGCGGTGCACTATTGAAGTGCAGCCTAATTTGGGTACATACGTCGGTATATCACAAAAGCAGGCACCATTTAGGGAAACCTAGTTTTATGATATATTTCCACATGATATTTGTCGCGCACAAAGAGAGAAAAATACTATGATTTAAATAATATAGCCAAATGTATTATGAGAACGATATAGACAGTAAGTATACAGATCGGAAACAGACCGAATATATCAAATTACCATAATATAAAGTATATTATTCTATTATACTTGTTTTACTTACTGCACGAGCTAAGAGGCGTTATTGTTTTTGCTTTGCCATAAAAAATTACTGGATTAATATAAAAGCTAGTAATATTATTAATTTTCTGCCTTGTTGTAAATATCCATGAAACATTTTTTTTTTTTTTTTTCAAATCCATAGCCCTATATATGTTGATAATATATATCTATAATACTATTGGCAGAAGAGGGTGTATAATTTAAAATTATTAAAATTAAAATTTGGAAACAAAGACACAGTATTTATTTCACCGGATTCATTTAAATTTATATGCTGAACGTTCTTAGCAATCTTTTAAAAAAAGACGGCTACATAATATTAGCGCCGTCAACTCTTCATTGATTCACGTAAAGACGCATGCTTCTAATTCAACAGCTAAACATTCACGGTGTATATAAAGATCTAAGACTATACACCTTTCTTCAATTTATCATACGTATACCCGATGAGGTGCTAAGATAATTGAACATAAATTTCAATCTTACTTCTTGTATGAATTTCCTCAACGCCGGTCGAATAGGCGAATACAACTTGCTTGGCGACGGCGGGGTTATGCACTTCTCATTTTTATAGTCGAATATCGTTGGTACCGCTGTTGATTTTAATCTGCATGGCCTTTTGTTCTCCAAATTCAAAGATAATGAAACCAAAGGATGGACTTCCCACGAAGTCAACTCAAAATGTTTGCTACAAACTCGCGCGTCTTTCGTAGGTTCCCACTTTCTCGACGAGTCGGGCGATTTTTTTCGGTAACGACTACCCACACTTCAAATCTTATTATATCATTATCTCGATTAGGGAAACGAAAAAAACTTAGGTTATTATCTTGTCCTTCTTTATGCAAACTTTTTCACCCAGCAACAACACACGGCATTTTTAACAAGTACCATAAAACGTAATCCTACATAGACAATACTATACAACTCAATGCGACACCGCGAATCGTTTGGTACCAATGACGTCACAGGATCACGTGTCACTTACCTGTCTTCAAAAAGGGCGAAACTCGAAGCGTGTGCGCTATGGGATAAAATTGGCTACTGTGAGAAAACGGGACAACCAATAAGTGTAAGATTTGAAAATATTGTATATTATATACGTATATTTCCGAATATATACTCAAAATACACGCTATATTTCACCTTTAAAGTTTGGTAAAGATCGGCTGAACAATGAAGGCCCTATCGTCTTAACGAGGTAAAAGTTAACGGACGACGGACGGACGACTCGCCATCCCATAAGCTCTGCTGGCCCTTGGCCAGTAGAGCTAAAAATGCCAAATCAGGGTCCCTTACCTGCATCACGATGCAAACTCTGTGACTGATGACAAATTCCATGTGTTGCTTCAGGTCTCACACCACAATTAATTTCCCATAGGGTTACTGTACAGCTGTTTCCAACACGACCTTCAAAGAGCCCCAGCAGACCTTGTTGTTGGTTTAATATCTTCAGGACTGCAGATCTGTAATATAAAACAATTAAATACAAACATTAGCCAGGTTGTTTTTTTCCTCGCTCATATTTATCTAGCTGACTTTGTGGTGCTTCGGTCAAATGCTTATGAATTTTGAATGCAACTTCATATCAACGTGGGATTTTCTTAATCATCAGTCTTTTACACTGCAGATGTATGCTGAAGCAAAGAAAAACATCTTTTGTCAAATTAAAAATTGTCTAAAATGGAGAAAAAATTAGAAATATTTTCTATTTTCCTTTTGTCTCTACGTCCGTGAGCTTTCAAGGGAGATAATAGAGGTGTGAGACCTGAACATCCTCATCTGATGAAAAAGTATGCACCGTCTTCATCTGTTAATCAAAATGCAGTCAATTATTACGAGCTGTTATTGTATACATATATCAAATATCATCACCATCAACACATATTAAGCTTTATAATAAACATGATCAAAATGAAGCAAAGAGAAGGATCATGTGTCAGGTCACTTCCGCATTAAATCAAACAGCCATAACTCCAGCATTATAGGTGTTATCTGGCTAAACATTGTCCCCAAGTTTCATCAAGATTGGAATACAAATGTTAAAGTTATTGAGTGGGCAAGGCAAAAGTCTTCCATTTTTAAAAATCAAAGGGCCACGACTCTGGCATTATATGTATGATTTGGCTGGTTATCAAACCTGGATAGATAGTGTTGCCATAATCATTGTGCCCAATTCAATATTGGAGTATAAATAGCATTAATAGCCAGTTGTGATCTGGCTTGCATTGTTTTATTAAGATTGCTTGAGCAGAAACCACAAAAATTGTCCATTTTCTGAAATCCAAGGGCCATAACTCCGGCATTATACATGTGATCCGGATGGTCGAAATATATTGGCCATAAACATTATCCCCAAATATGAAGTGAATCCATGAATGCTTTCTCTTTTAAATGACAGGGAACTCAAATCTTCAATATCAACGGCCATAATCTCGGCATTAGCCTTAGGTACATGATCATGGCTGAGATATGGGCGTCAACATTTTCCCCGAAATATGAAGTCGGCGTCAACATTTCCCCGAAATATGAGTCAATCCAAGCAGCCATTCTATTTTAAATGATCGGAAACTAATCCTTCCTCCTGCTGACCGCCCGCTGAGCCTGAATGTTTTCGGACTTGTCCAAGTTTTCATTCATAATAACAATCAGTGTAAGTTTGGTAAAGATCAAATATAATGAAGGTGCTAACAGGGGTAGAGCCAGGCATAATCGAATGTGAAAAAATAAAAGTGCTTATTTTTTAAAATCAGCAATGAAAATTGAAGTGGGAAGGGGGTGAGCACTATTTTTAAAAAAACACTTAATGAATGGAGGCAAAAGCCTCCAAAATCTCGCTCAAATAAAGCCACAAACCTCCGAAATCACTCTCAAATTTCAAATGTTCCCGGGGAATCAGGAGGGGGACACCCCCGCCCGCACCCTCCCCCAGGGCGTATTTTCCAAAAGGCCCTGGCTAAAGTATTCACAAGACATAATAGGGCATGGTCCACCCGCCCTGCGGCAAGCAGGCAATATTGGTGGATTTTAAAACAATATTGGTGGATTTTAAAACGGGCACTAGTCTTTACCTGATGTTAGAATATAATCTCATTATACCCAAATCTTGAATGTCCCTGTCCAAACCTGTGAATAGCACTGCTTGCATAAGTTTTTATTCGTGTATTGCCCCATATAATTATTTTAGTGGAGCGATTCTTCCAATATATTCCTCCGCGCGCCATTCCTAGGTCCCCAGCAGGGGTTTGGAATTAAAGGAAGATAACAGGGGCGTAGCCAGGCATAATCGAACGTGAAAAAATAAAAGTGCTTATTTTTTAAAATCAGCAATAAAAATTGAAGTGGGGTATGGGGTGAGGCACTATTTTTAAAAACACACTAAATGAATGGAGGCGAAAGCCTCCAAAATCTCGCTCAAATGAAGCCACAAACCTCCGAAATCTCTCTCAAATTTCAACATTTTCCCGGGGAATCAGGAGGGGGACACCCCCGCCCGCACCCTCCCCCAGGGCATATTCTCCAAAAGGCCCTGGCTAAAGTATTCACAAGGCATAATATGGCAAGCAGGCAATATTGGTGGATTTTAAAACGGGCACTAGTCTTTACCTGATGTTAGAATAAAATCTCATTACACCCAAATCTTGAATATCCCTGTCCAAACCTGTGAATAGCACTGCTTGCATAAGTTTTTATTCATGTATTGCCCGATATAATTATTTTAGTGGAGCAGGGGTTTGGAATTAAAGGCAGATAACAGGGGCGTAGCCAGGCATAATCAAATGTGAAAAAATAAAAGTGCTTATTTTTTAAAATCAGCAATAAAAATTGAAGTGGGGTAGGGGGTGAGGCACTATTTTTAAAAACACAATGAATGGAGGCGAAAGCCTCCAAAATCTCGCTCAAATGAAGCCACAAACCTCCGAAATCGCTCTCAAATTTCAAAATTTTCCCGGAGGAATCAGGAGGGGGACACCCCCGCCCGCACCCTCCCCCAGGGCGTATTCTCCAAAAGGCCCTGGCTAAAGTATTCACAAGGCATAATACGGCAAGCAGGCAATATTGGTGGATTTTAAATCGGGCACTAGTCTTTACCTGATATTGTAGCATGGTCACAGACCAGGGGCACAGACTAACTCTATTTAGCTAGGAGCCAGCTGGGCCCCTGACTTAGAATTTTTAGGGGCCCAGCCCAAAAGTTAGGGGCCCAACAAAATATTATTTTATTTTACCACTCTGGTGCATAATTTATGAACAATTACATGCATTTACTCCGTGTTTATTGAATATCATAAACAACATTACTGATCATTACAAGTCCAAGTTATCTAGTATTGTTAATGAGTTTTGTTATAAATGATCACAACTAGAATATGTAAATTATTGCAATAAAAGATTAAAAAAGATTAGATATTATTAAATTAATGTTTTATTTTGTTATTTATAAATATTTTATGTTGACATACCGTTTTAAAATTAATGTACGTGACCTTTTTTATCAACATGATTCCCTGCCATATAATTATTATTGATGATTTCTAAAAGCACCGCATTTTATTAATCAAAAGCGCCGCGTTTTAGAAGATCCAAAAACCGGAAGTGAAACCTAATTATTTCCCCTTCAAATTATAACACGAATTTATGATCATGTGTAAAATAAACACTACCATGTCTTTTTTAATGTTGATTTTCAGCGGTTTTTTTCCCAATCGCCAAAAAATAGCATTTTTCTCAATTTTGAGTAAAAAAAAAAAATAAAAAATATTCCCAATTCCAGATTTTTCTTCCCTAAATTGTAAAATGTTTTAGAATAATCTTCTTAATAAAGTTTTTTACCAGGGTTTTCGACGTTTCTTCTGCTTTTCTGTGTAAATTGAACAAAATACCAAAAAAAAAAAAATTCCCCCGATTCCGAGAAAAATCGCGCGTTTCTTCCCAATTTTGAGAAAAATCGCGTTTTTTTTTCCCGATTTGACCGGTCACGGACCCATTCCGAAAATGGTGAAAAAAAACGCTGACTTTATACCAGCAAATGTTACTTGTACTCTTGCACATCTAATTTTACATTGACATTAGAAGCTCAGAGTACCGTAACATGCAGTTTTGTGGGAAACCGTACATCGCAACATCTCGAACATTGTCTCGTTTCTGCAGTGGAAAAAAAAAAAAAAAAAATTGTTTCATTATTATTTTGTTAAGGGTTTGTCTATTTCGGCCAACATTATGTAGTTCATGGGACCAAAGCAAAATCTGCGGGGTAAAATCCTCGAACTTAAATGTTTGTGTTGAATGATGACCCTTTTTCCGTTTTTTGGGTTGAATATTTTTGGTCGCCACTTGGGCACGTGAAAGTCAAATTTTGGTCGCCAAGACCATTTTTTTACTCGCCAATGGCGACAGGGCGACCGCTAATTTGTGCCCCTGCAGACAATTCTCTTTGTTCAGGCACAGGTGTAAATCGTTTATTTGAAAATAAGACCTGTCAGAATAACTGTGAGAATAACAGTGAGAATAACAGTTAGAATAACTGAAATAGAGCAGAAATGGACATGCTACAAAACAAATAGAGTATGGTTTCATCTCGTTGGTTAATTCAAACACCTCGATCCTACGCCCATCTCGATGTTTAAATGAACCAACTCAATGACTTTCACATGACATCATCAAAATAATTTGACCAATCAGTGATCAATAAAATAAAAGACCTCCACATTCTGGTAGGGGGTAAACTCGGTGTTTATCGTTGGTGCTCAACTGACTTTAGCCCTCTATAATACAAGTTTGTAGTGATAAATATATTAAAAGCTTTGTTTTTTGTGTACATCTGTGTATCTTCTTTTGGTGTTGTCTGATTTTAAAACACCAAAAAGGATACATTTAATTTAAATCATGGTCTAATATTTTCATTTTTCATATAGAGATTGAGGATAAAGTCCGAGTAAACCCCTTTATTTTCACCTACTGAATATCTTGACTACCGAAGATGACCGGATGTGAAAGTTATTATACCCTAAATTTTGAAGTTTTTATTCGTGTATTGCCAGATATAATATTTTAGTGGAGCGATTCTTCAATATATTTCACCGCGCGCCAGCAGGGGTTTGAATTAAAGGCAGATAGAATATGAGGCGATTTTTTATGGCGTCGAAAACCGTCATGACTCATGGCGGTGATTTTTCGAAATACAGTAACATTATACCATTCTAATGAACCTGTGACTGGAACTGGTCATTTAGAATGTCTGACATTACAGTACATTTCAATAAAGGAATGAATATTAAACATTAGACTTGTAATTACAAAACTTACACCGACAACATTTTTGTTGAGTGAAAGTTCGCCCTGCAAATGGCGCATGCGTACAACAGGTGAGGGTAAGTCATGTAACTTTAATCTACAACCTGTGACAAACTCCAAACATAGGATAACGAGTCGACCTGAGCACTGACATATTAATAATTTAATAATTATTGTATTAGGTCTGTGACCTGAGTCAGCACACTCACATCGCGAAATAATTACTTTTGATCATGATATTTTTTTTACATATCATCAGGGCTTTATATGATAATTAGCAGCCCAGATATCATGTATTTTGCATGCAACCGACACAATGATGCTAATTGTACCGACACAATGATGATCTTCGAAAGCTTGAGGATACTCCTTCACGTTTTTTTAAACTTACAGTCCCCTTCGTCTCAGTCAATTATCTCAAATAGCCCTAGATAGAAAGAACTGAATTGAATTGAATGTTGTTTAACGGTTCAACAACACAATATAGGTTATTTAGAGCCGCCCAGAGATGAGGGGAAGATATACATAGGAATCCGAGGAACGTAGATTGAGAATTGAATTAAATATAAATAAATTCATGTTGCTGGCTTCAGTTTGTATTTTTCACTGATTGAATTTGTGAGTGCTTTTACTATTTATTGAGAGTTTTAAATGGTTTGTTCATTTTTTGCATTGATTCGTAGAAGTCCGTTTATTTACAGCTGAGTGCGTAACAAGTACATCATTTTAATTTTTTACCACTACAAATAATTATACCCAAGTTTTTGAAAAAAAAACAGGGTATATTAAAATCGCATCCGTTTGTCCGTCAATCCGTCTGTCCGTTACTATATCTCCTCCTAAACCGCGGAACGGAATTCAACCAAACTTAGGGTATGACATCACCATATGATGACGGCGTGCACTATTATTTTTGGCTCCGGGGTGGTGGTGGGGGGGGGGGGGGGGGGGAGGTGGGTCAAAGGTCAAATAAACTAAAAATTCAATTACACTGTCTTCTTTTTCATATTTTTGCACATAACTTGGTATATGTTATCGTCTATAAAATATAACAACATATCAAACGATTTTTATATTTCGCAAACTCGAACGTCTGCCCTGGGGCCCAGGGGTTGGGTGGGGCAGGCGGGATTTGGGTCTTTTTTTTTCATTTTATTTTGTAATTATGTCTCAAATGAAACATTTGTTGATGGCTTTGCACCCAGGGTCCTCAGGGGGGTCAACAGGTCAAATACACATAAAATCAATAACACTGTCATTTTTCATATTCTTGCACATAACTTGGTGAAATGTAAATTATGTCTCAAATAAAAGATCATTGTCTCAAAATAAAAGATCATGTCGGGATGAAACTGTATACATTTGTTTCCTCCTATGTTGTAGTTTGGGCTTGGAGGAAGGGGCATCAAATACACTAATAATGCAATTCGGTGTCATTTTTTCATAACTTTTGCACATTAATTGGTATAATAGTCATCTAAGAAAGAGACCACACAGCAATGTCAAATTGATTTATTATTTAAAACTCGGACGTCTTCCCTGGGGTTCGGATTGGAGTGGGTGGGTGGTGGGTGGAGGGTAACAGGGGTCAATTTATTTAATTTATTTCTCAAATGGACATTTTGATGAGTAGGGGATTACATTGTATATTATACTGTGGGGTTTTTGTGGGGGGGGGGGGGGGGCTAGTGTGTGTGGGGGGGGATGTGGTCGGGGTGGCGCGGGGGAAGTGACCTGTGTGAATAAAAAGTGGGTATTTCGAATTCGTTCTAGTTATATTATTTTTTTAATTATGAAGAAAAAATCAACTACTTTATTAACATCAAAATAAATACATTATTTTCTTTATTATTTGGTCGTTTTTGGTATCCATTTTTTTTTTAAAAAGTGTATATTTTTTAATAAAGCGTGTGTGCTTACTCTTTTTTTTTGGAAAGTTGGTGTTCGCGGGCGTTAAGATCCCACTTGTTAAAAATCTGAGGCTTTGTCATTAGTTTATTATGGCAGCCCTGCCGTTCATCATCAGTCCTGTCTGGTTGCCGTAGCGGCCCCTGTGGGAACAGCATAACACCGAGAATCATCAGAAATCTAACATGAGTTGCATGTGACTGGGTTTAGAATGAAGGTTTGGAAAGCTCCTGTTTACAAATACCAAATCAGGAGCCTCAGCCACAGAGGCTGGTAGATTTTTCAACGAGACACTGTTACAGAGTGGGGAAACACACTAAATGTTTCGCTGCAAGATGGTTAAGATGGTAACTGTGTAAAATTCAGAGTGATTATATCTGGTGCGAGGGGGAGTGGGAGGCTCTGTAACGGGTGTATGTAACGGGGCGTTTTGGCGTATATCCATAGATCTACACACACATGTATATCCATGGTATATCTGACCATTTTTTTTCTTCAAATTGACAAATTTGAGAATTAACATTTGATAGAGTTTATTACCTACCCTGTAAAATAAATAAAGAGAACACACATCGGTTGACCACTTTACCACCCTCCCCCACCCCACCCCTCCCGCACCCCTCCTCCACCACCCACCACTACACTCTCTCTCCCCGCCCCACCCCCTCCGGCTTCAGTATTTTTTGAACTGATGTATAGAAGCCCGGGCCCTATATGTCCTAATAGTAGCTATGCCGATAGAGGGTACCGACCCCCTTTCGTACGCCGGATTCGACCCATATTAGCCAGTATTCCGTACGTCGGGTTGTGGTACGCCGTACGCGACATCGCAAGTTTTACATACGCGTACGCCGTATTTTCTCAAAAAATATTTTTTTCCATCAAAAAATTAAAAAAAATGCTAATTATGTCTCAGATTGCTGGAAATGCCATTTCAGAGCACCTAGGTTTCAAAATGTTCCGGGGGTGGGGGGGGGGCGGCATGCCCCAGGGCCCCCCCCTAGAGAGCTCGGGCCCTGTGGAGCCTCGGGCTCGGCCGCTACTTCTAAGGTGGGTCTTACCAATTAAAGCTATTATCTATATACTCAGGAGATCATTGCCATTTTTGTGTTATTCTTTTTATTTTGAGCTCTGGTAGTACGTATCGGTTCGATTCTGAACTGGTACCTCCAATGCACTTCGCCTTCTACATAAAAATAGGGAACCAGTTAAACGGAAGTCATGCCAAGGAGGTTTTCGCTAGCGGAAACGAGCATGCGGAAAACGAGCTATCTACGAACTTACCTTCCACGAGATGATTGGCCGGATAAAGATACAGTACAAGAACACTCGTAAATTCATTTTAAAGGTAGATTTAAATGTTGTGTTATAAAATAGTCAGGTTGTCGTCAAAATCATCAACAACGGAAAATGGCGGCACAATTCATAGTCAGTTCAGGGTAATTCGGAGACCCAAAGATGGCTGACCAATAGTATATAATGAAGAAAAGCCGTCTTGCTACGAACTAAAAAATGCACTTATAATATAAACACAAAGAAAATGCATGTAGAAAATAAATGGGCGTTGGAGTTGGGCGGGATCTGCATGCCACCGGACCTCCATATACAAGGGAATTGCCTCGGTTAAATTTTAGGCTGGCTACGAGTTCGAGTCTGTTTCTAGGCGGGTGGTGGGGGCTTCCATGGAACCTTTGCCTCTGTTCTCTTATGCGGGTGGTGGGGGCTCCATGGAACCTTTGCCTCTGTTTCTAGGCACCTTTGCTTTTCATTCCCATTTCATGGAAAATTTTCAGCACTCCCCACAACTGATAAAAAGCCCTGCTGCAAAAATCTGCATCGGACAACACATGGCTATAGTTCGGAAAAATGGTTTTGTACTGACAATTTGCGTTTACTTTTCTTTAGGGTACTCAGCAATTCCTGTGACAATGAAAACCATTTCGATGCAATATGCATTTTAAAGGACACTGTCTTGTAAGCAGGGAGTACGTTATAGGCAGAGAAACGGGTTCATGAAACAGACTCTAGTTTATCGATTTATATGTTGTCGCGCTAGAACGCCCCGCCCCATTTAAGTATTTAATCGATTTCAGGTAATCGATCGTAAGCGCGTTACATTTGAAAAGTTGAAAATTTCAGCCAACATCTCAATTAGGCAGTTTTTACAGCCCCCTTTTTACGGCTTTCTGTTATAATCACATCTACGAAAATTACATTATTGACAAAGATAAATATGTCTACTACTTCACTTTTTGTTTATTATTAATGCTGTAATATAACCCATACTCGTATCACGTTTACAATAGCTTCACACCAATTTTAATTCTATAAAATTAATAAAATATAGCTGATATCTCAAAATGCACATTTTCATCACCTAGTTTTTAGGCATTTTCTTATAGATCACCACCATGAAATTACCTCTTTACAAGATAAATATGTTTACTATCACTTTTTCGATTATTATTAATGCTAAATAACCCGTAGTCTCGTATCTCGTTTGCAATAGCTACACTTGTCACATTTTTTTATTTGGCGCAGAGTGTGCGCCATCTTTGTTACACGTACCGTCTGGTAAAATCGTGCTTTTAAACATGCAAACAAATACAAGGCTCTGTATCAAGAGGACACAAGGTAAATAAATAATACTATGTTTACCTGTAGCACTTAATTGAGGTGTTTAAGATGTAATAATTATAAGAATTTGCTGTTCTTCAACACACTCGCGAAATCAACCGGAATATGTCATTTTCTACGTAGTAGTGAAACATCTATGCCGCGACAATCAGAAATCGGCAAAACGAGCCCCGTTTCTCTCCCTATGACGTACTCCCTGCTTGTAAGTAAGCAGATATTGAGCATACCAAATAACCGTCTTGACTGTTATTCAGTGGAAATGTTTACATGAAAACTATGGCATAGACCCTAAGAAGTACTTGTAGAAACTACATTCGTGAGTTTGGGAAAAAAAGAAGCTTTAATCATTATTTGTAAATAAAGTGGGACCCTCAATATTTACCCTTTTCTGCGATCACGTGACTTCCATTAGCGCATTAGTATATATATAGCATATTTGTATAGCACGGGATAGGCTCAGTCGGGAGCGATGATCGACAACATCGCGCTCCACGCTCATTATAGATCCCGCGGAGTAGTATATTTTTGTTTCCCGGTTTGGGCTGCGAGTTCAAACGCTCGAAGCAGTTTTTCTTTCTTTTTGTACCACGAATGATTTCTGTCAAACAATCTTGATTTAATTAGTTAATATTCGATAATGTTTAGTGTGTATGTTTGGCGATCATAATTAGTAGTGTGTTTTATAAGCTAAAAGTTACGGGACATTGATCCCTTTATGCACAAGTATAGGCAATTAAATCAAAGTACTTTCAATTATTTATTATATATACAGTCATATAATAGAGGATAGAAATCAATAGAAAAAATTAACTAGTTTAGTAATTATTTTAATTGAAAACTGCCAGTTTTGCCGCGCTTCACGCCTACAGTATTATTCAGAGACAGCAAATTAATATATATCAATAGCAATAGTAATCATTCAAAGTCTATATCTAGGGCAGTATGAAAACTCCATTTTTTAAATTTATGAAAATATCTATAGCAATCACTAAAACTTTACAAATATTGTACTGACACATTCCTCACATCAATTCCAATATGACCATATTGGGATGACCAGATTTAATACACAAAGTATAGAGGTTCCTGAAGGTTTACATTAACAATGACATAATATACACGTAAGTTAGCTTGGTAATTGCAAGCATGCATGGGTCAAGCACACTATTATTATTGAATACACACATCTGTTACTTAACTGGCACACTCATGTTTCAAGCATGATACTGAGCATGCTAAGATACACAATTTACATTGTATTATTGCTAATAGAGAGCTGGTAGCCCTCTGTACGTGTATTGTGTCAATTGAGACAAATGATAAGAATTTCAAAATTTGGATTTCACTGCCATGATAAGAATGAGAGGTTTATCTGGATGTTATTTTGTTTTTTGTTAAGTATGTGGATATTTCTAGGTGTATGCACAAAAAATGGTATATTTATAATGTCAGATTGTACATAAATGATAACAGTTGTTAGAACACTTTTTTTATTCTCGTATGCACTGAGATATGTTTTTGACATCGGAAATCTATTTGTTGCGTATCATTAATTCCATAAAATCAGCCAAATGAATAAGTTTCACAGGAAGGACGTCAAATTATGAATATCCTAAAATGATAAGATAACTAACATGACAAAGCTAACAGCTCAACATGGGTTGCCCTGGTAATTAATGATACTTTAAATGTCATGTTCCCAAAATGATTATAAGGTAAGGCAAACATTCAGGGGGCGAAAATCATTTAACTGGAATGTTTCAGTAACGAAAAAAACGTATATGTCAAAGTACACATACTTGTTTTATGGCAAAGTCTAAAAAAAGATAAGTCAAACAATATATTTCTTTCTTATTGTATGTGACTATATTTTGCACGGTCCTTAAACTTAAAAGAGTATAACTGATTTTGTTTACCTTTTACTGCATGCTCCAGTACTTTAATATCAGTGTTTTGTTACATGGTGTAGCATAGTAGTAACAGTTGCAATTAAGCATGGACATGAGTGTTTTTGTGGAAGTCAGGATTCTGTTTGATAGTGTACTAGCCTTTCTACTCTCTTCTTGTGAAGCAATGATTAGATGTTGGCCAGAGCTTTTATATCCTCCTGTGGGACTAGAATTTAGATGGCAAACTTTGAACCTCACAGTCATAGGGACATTGGGAGGTATGTTAAGAGAGCTACCATGGTGCATATGAATTTTAGCTCGACTATTCGAGAGATAAGAGAGCTTATGTAATCACGTCGGCGTCGGCGTCCACATCAAGGTTTTGCGTGTAAGCTAGTGTTTTACAAGTCCTTTGTAACTTTACATTTCTTATACCTACCACCACCAAATTTGTTCAAGGGCGTCTCCTTCAATGTAGCATTATCTTAAGGCTGCAATAAGCTATTTGGTTCCTGTACCCATGGGATCCCATGGAACCCAAATTATGATTTTGTCCCATTTCACATCAAATTTTGCGTGTTAGCTGTGTTTACAAGTCTATATCTCTTACAATTCTTACCCCTAGCACAACCCAATTTGGCACATTAGCTTCTTAAGCATTATCGTAATGGGCTGCTTAAGTAATTTCTGTTCCTGTAATCCCTGGCCTCCACCTGGAAACCACAAATTCTGAATAGCCTTAAAATATGTCTGTTTCAATATCCAATTTTGGTGTAAGCTGTGTTACAGGTCTATATCTCTTACATTTTTTGTCCTAGCTGAACTAAACTTTTGAATTGGTTTCCCTTTATAGTATGTTGTAAAGGGTTGGATATGTATTTTGTCTTCTGCAAATTATGGGCTCCCATGGAACCCAAATTGTGATGGCCCATAAAATGTGC